>JAKTYW010000012.1:0-219673 GCA_030674565.1 Ogataea thermomethanolica
TTTCTGCTGGTTACTCTCCAGTTTTGGACTGCCACACTGCCCACATTGCCTGCAGATTCGACGAGTTGCTCGAGAAGATCGACAGAAGAACTGGTAAGAAGATGGAGGACAACCCTAAGTTTGTCAAGTCTGGTGATGCTGCCATCGTCAAGATGATCCCATCCAAGCCAATGTGTGTTGAGGCTTTCACTGAGTACCCACCATTGGGAAGATTTGCTGTCAGAGACATGAGACAAACCGTTGCCGTCGGTGTCATCAAGTCTGTTGACAAGACTGCTGCTGGTGCCGGTAAGGTTACCAAGGCTGCTCAAAAGGCTGCTAAGAAATAAGCGGTTGTGTTTTCAATCTGTTACTGGGACTTAAATTTCACTGGTATAGTTACTTAGTACAAATTCTTAGTTCTGTCTAGTGCCTTCGTGTAATCAAGAAGACCAAATGTCGTACATATTACTACCTCGCGACATCAGATTTTTGCCGTAACAATAGGTTAGTTAGATTAAGATTTGTGGTGGTATGTGTTCAAACCTCTTGCAGCTTGTAAGCTTTCCAAAATTCCCGTATTAGCTCGCCTTGAAAATCTTGACGGCACGGACGAATTTTCAGCTGATGAAGAAGGAACAGATGAACAGCATGAATTTCTATCTCCTGATTCATGAGCTTTACTAACCTCATATTGTGTAGCTAAAGACTTTTTGCGAGGAGCAGTTGGGACAACAGAATAGGCACGTTCCCTGAAAGATATTCCAACTTGTTTCATCTTTTTGCTATTTTGCAAGGTATTAGGATCGAGCTCAGTGAACCAATTACTAGCTTCGTCAAATTCGTAAATGTGGTAGTCAACACCAAACGGTTTAGGTTCAAATAAGTAAATTGTGTGCAACGGAACATCCAACTCCCCGACTATGTTCTTATTGAGATTCAGAAAGTAAGCAATGAGTACTCTTGCGACCACCCTATGTGTTATGAGTAAAATGTGATTTGTCGTGCGCTCAAGTTCTGTGATCAGGGGCTTGAGTCTTGCAATAACATCCAGGTACGACTCTCCCCCAACACCGGGATATCGGTAGGTCATTTTGTTCCTTACTCTAGCCTGGAATTCCTCCGGGTATTCATTTTGAATCTCTTCATAAGTCATTCCATCAAACCTTCCGCTTCCTAGTTCATTCAACATACGCATTTGCTTAATGTCATATTGATCTTCCGAAAAGCCTTCTGCAGTTTGAATGCACCTCTGTAACATGGATGTGAAAATTGAAAAGGATGGCTCCTCGGGTATAGACATGGATCCCATTGAAGCAGACAATAATTTATGCGAATCACGTTGATAATCTTTCAATTGATTCTCTCTAAACTGGTGCTTTTTGAACTCAATAAATTTGGGCAGAGCCTTCGAAAAAGAACGGCCTCTTTCTGTCAAAGAAGAGTCACCCCCAATTTTACCCTTCACGTTGTCCATAGACTCTCCATGTCTTGTGATAAAAATCTGGCGCGGGCTGAGATTGAAATTCAAGAAATAGTAAATAATTTGGGAAGCTAAAAATCCCTTTATATTGCACGCAATGACTTTGCGGCCAACATCAATCATCTTGGCATACTGAAAATCTTTGTTCTTCTCTTCTTCTTCATCGATCGTTTCGTAGGCAAGCTCATAATTCTTCAACCTTCCAAGAAAATCTTTTATAGCTAATTCAGGTCTCATATCCTTATAATCCGGTCCTCGCAGTTTAAGCCTGATATTATCCTCCAAAATAACTTCATCATTGCAAATGCTTTCCAAAAACAATACTTTGAGCTGACCTTTGCTTTTATCCATGATCATGTCAAGCACAGCTTTTCTTCTCATTTTTGTTGAATTTGTAGCATCAAAGACACCCACACAGCCATCACCCTCTAAAAGATAATGAAGCAGATTATCTAAGGTCTCCTTCGCCCACTGCTCACGAAGTTGAATATTGGCCTTGTTATCAGGAGAAAAGAAATTCGCATCATGAGGTGTTTTACAGTCGCTGTCTGGTAAAGGCGAGCTCTCAGGGCCAAAATTCGAGGCCTTTGCTCTCCTCGTGGCTCCAACATTGAAAATCTTTGCATTGATTTGAAGCCAATTTAGATAGCGCACAAGCTTGTTGCTTAGGTACGATTTCCCCCTCGCAGGTAGACCAATCATTACAACAACCACACGTTCACTGGTGTTTACAATCGTGCCATCAGGGGAAACCTTAGACTTCGTTTGCCCAGGTATATCAAGAGTTGTTTTTGAAGCCTTCACGACGGGCAAAACTTGTGCCTTTGATCTGCGGTTAGAATCCAGGGGAAGATCATCAAGATCTTTGTCCGACATTGATGCTTCCTCTTCACTCAACTCTTGCGGCGACAAGGTGTTCCAACCACTTGGCGAGTTTGTACCACTAGCAATGGGTGTATCATTTAGGGGTCTTTTGTTAAACTCAGTAATTCCAGCTGTTCGATCGTTTTTGGACGTGGATGATACTATGTTATAATTTCGCAGTTTCTGATCTAATGCAGCCAAATCTTCTTCCTTGATTTCCTCCTCTTCTTCGTCATCTGTAATCAATGCAGAGTCTGAATCTCCGGCAGAGCTATATTGAGAACGATTGTAGTCAATGTTGCCGAAACATGATCTTTGTTGCGTTGTACGGAATGCAAGAGATGAACGTGGTGAAGTAGAATGTCCACTGTCAGTCATAGTACCTACTTTGAACCACCTTCACAGTATTTAACAAACTATTTGGGAATCAGCGTTTGTTTTTCGTTGTGGAACAAGCCCTGAATTTCTTATCAAACTGTCAAGTAATTTCTCCAGACAACCAACTTTTATTGCTTTAATAATTATTTTCACGTGTATTAATTATAGAAGTGACTTTAACATAATAACAACCGAGAGACTTATCCAAGAATCCTCATAACATATTCAACAGTGGTAAATGTAGCTGCACTACATGGAATTGCACGCAAGAGAGTAGGCCCAATGCCTCTCCAAAACCCTATCAGACCCTCCTGATGCATTATTTGTTTCACTACCCTGATCACGGAACCCTTGTAACGCGACTCTGGTCCAAAACTATCACTCTGTAATCGACTTTTGATAACATCCAGAGGGTATGAACTCAACCACAGAGCATCACCTGCAGCCGCACCACATAATAAAAGTTCCACGGTCGAGAGATTTTTTCGATCAACATTTGAAATCTGCGTGCACTTTTGGATTAAATATTCGTATGTCAAGAACCAAACACCGTATGCTTGAGCCTCTCTCGCTAAGGTAACAATTCCTCCTCGATAGATACCTCTGAAAATCCCTGCTTCCTGGTATATTTTAGCAATTGCATCCCGAGGACCTTTGTAAACTTTCTTACTGTCCTTTTGCACCTGCAGCAATATTCTAACTTGTTCGACCGGTGAAGTAACTGGTGTGTTGACTATACCTGCAAAAGCACCTGCGAAATAGAATTGAGACAAACTCAGGCCATCCCTATGAGGATTTGCTTTGAGTATCTGCCTTTTTGCTTCATGGAATCCATAAAATTGAATTGAAACACACGCTCCAACTCCCACAAGAGGTGCGAGTGTTCCTTTATAGAAAGCTCTCAAACCTTCATTTTTGAACGTGTCTATTACTGCAGACATGGGGGAATTATACTGGCCAGTCTGAACCCGGACTTTCACCAGATCGAATGGTTGCCCAACTAAAACTTGAACTCCACCCCCTACAAAACCAGCTAACTTATTCCAGTGTTAGTCACTTCTTTCACGCAACTATTTCTTGATACTTACAATATCCTTGAACTTGCGACTCCAGCTATGATCAACATGTCCCAAATCGTCCGACATCTTGTTTAAAGGAATTCAAAGTTGAGGCACCTCTTCTCTTATATTCCTACCATGTAAGGAAAGATGATGAATGATCACGTGACATTTATGGAACTTCATTAGATAAAAATAAGGTATTCGAAAAAGGATTGAACTTAAGCTACTAAAATATTAATTCAATTTACCTTTTGTCCTTGTCTTCCAACATTCTGAGAACTAGCTCATCCAATGGACCATAGTCTTTAGTAGTAAGAATCTGAAACTCGGAGCAAAATAACACAAAATGTTTAAGTGAGGTGTTCAAATGAGTTTGTAAACCGAGTTCATTTATCTCATCAAAGTGATGACAATACATGTGTGCATAAACTCGAAACAATCTTTTCATAATGGTTCGCACAAGCGCAGGGAACTGTTTTGGAAAAGAAACACCCATTTTTGTAGGAAAAATGCTATCGTCGTCCAAAAATCCTTGAATCCAGACCATTAAGGCTTCAACGTAACCAGGAGCAGACATAGGAATTGGTTTATTGTTGCTTCTATTCATCGGATCTTGCCAAAGATATTCGTACTCTTGCGTTGCAATCATGCGTGGACAGGATGAAGGAGAACAAAACTCTGTAATCGTACCATACAACATGTTGATTTGGTTGTAGAAATCCACCACATGAACCGCTAGCCATTCGTTGAGGTCTTCGTCGCGAGGCAATTTCACAGCTTGACATAGGGCTGATCCCGAGCCTAGAGTTTGTTCCGCATACGTTCTAATGTCTCGGTGGTTGGAAATCTGTTGTTGAGTTTGAGTCCCTTGCTGAGTATAATAATTATGTTGCACATGGCTCTTGGGAGTGGGGGAGGACGGATTGCTATCAGGATTTCTTTTAAACACTCTAGCAGATCTAATAGTTGGTATCGTTGAGGAGTTGAAGTGATTCTGAATGAAGGACATATTGGCGAAGTGGTGAAAGAGTGGAAGACGGACAAGTTAAGAAAAGCTTGAACTTAACTTTGTGCGCCTATTGACAAATAATAACTTTATGTTTACCTTTTCCCAAAATCATTCAAATGCACAGATGGTCATTTTGATTTACTGACTACTAAATTACGTAACACGGTTGTATAATTAATATCGTCATTGACTCACGACTTGACTACACGTTTTTCTTGATAATTTAGGCACGAAATACTTATTGGAATGAGCGAACTTATTAAAGTAAACGAGTGTGATATAGAGGATGCACACTCCAATGTCGAGCAAGAAATTGTCTTTCAATCTTTGATTACAGATGCTAGGAAAAACATAGATCCTCAAACAGGCGAAAGTTCAAGACCTTGGAAATTTGAGGTCGTCCCCGGTTTTTTCAAGCAGTCCGATGAAAGCACTGACGATTCAGAATTTGATTTACTTACTGAAAATTTCGGATTGGCTCTAAAATCATGGTCTGAACTTCAATTGAAACTTACTGAACTGAACAAACATAAAGCCCCGAACGAGTCTTATAAACTGTTAATTTGTGCTCGTCATGGGCAGGGCTTTCACAATCAAGCTGTGAGCTTATTTGGACTAGAAGAATGGAATCGGCATTGGTCGCACGTTACGGGTACCACATTGCCTAATGGAGAACAGCTGGTGTGGGCTCCAGATCCTAGATTAACTGAATTAGGAAAAAAGCAAGCTGAAGAATTACACAAGGCATGGATGAAACAAATTGAAAACGGGGCACCCATTCCAACAAAGTTCTTCTGCTCTCCTTTTACTCGATCTTGCGAAACCTTGATCCTCACATGGAAAGGTATAACAGTGTGTGAAGACAGTGACAATGAAGGCTCTTTACTAGCTGGTTATCGTAGCTACCCAATCATTACAGAAAATCTGCGTGAAACTATTGGTGCTCACCTATGTGATAAAAGGTCTACAAAGACAATTATAGGTGAAAGAGTTTGCAGATTTGGGTTCAAGTTCGAAGACAACTTCCATGAGGAAGATACATATTACAAAGACGATTGGAGAGAAACATTAAGCGAACAAAGCTTGAGAGCAGACGCTTTCCTTCAAGACTTATTTGAAAATCACCCAAATGATGTTTTTGTGAACACTACTTCTCATGCTGGTGAAATTCGAGCACTCATTACTGCTCTGGGCCATAGAAAGTTCGCAATACCAACTGCTGGAACCATACCAATAGTGGTCAAGGGAACAAGAACAACTAAGTAGCAGGTATAGAATTCTGTGATAGATTTAAAGTAATAGACAGATTTAGTCAAGCCCTATCGCAACTAATAACCATAAAGCAGATCAACATCCGAGGTTGTTTACTCACAACTTTTGAAGGCTAGTCAAATTATTCATCTAGAATATAACCATATTTCAGACTCAAGACTTTTCCAGCAACGAGTCAATACCGCGCAAACTTGTCTCTGCAAAGTACTTCACATCAACATCGTCATCTTCGAGAAGAAGTTCCAAGGTAGGTTTGATCTTTGTAACAACAAATTCCTCATCGGCAGGCAGAAGCTTCTCAGCAACAACAAAAAGAGATTTAGCAACGTTGAATCTAATATTTGGCACATGGTCATCCTTCAGTTCGTCAATGAGTGGGTACAAATCCATAGCAACGGTTTGCCAAGAAACAACTGGTATTAACTTTGTAAATGCATGTAAGCAAGTGATTCTGCAGATGAAGTTCTCAAAATCCTTTGTTTGCTTCTTGAAAAGTATTCTCTCGATCAATTCGACCTTGCACCATTCTTCCCCAAAAAACTTCGTTAAGCTTTGGAGATTGAGTACAGCAGCCTCTCTTATCGAATGGACCGGATCCCAAAGCCACTCCATACAAAGTTGACCTAGTGCTTCATCAAAGAATGCAACCCCTAGTTGTTCTGCAAGCAATGGAATCTGCTCAATAATAGCTAATCTGACTCTCCATAGTTTGTCGTTAGCCAAAGCAGTGATCGCAGGCAGCAGCGACTCAGACAACAGCTGGATACCAATCACTTCGTTCACAAGTTGCAAGTTTGAGATAATGTTAAGCCTAACTTCACTGAATTCATCTTTGAGCATTTCAACGAAGATTGGCAGTAAATGTTCAGTAGTTGCATCTTTTCCTAAAATTGGTGCCAAACCAGTCACTTCGCTCGCCAGAGCACTTCTCACAGTCTCAGATTCATCCACGCTGAGTTGTGAGACAACTGGAACAACCTCTTCAAGTACAGTTTTTGGATCATACTTATTGACAAGTTTGCAAAATCCAGGTAGCTGTCTTGATATCGCTTTCCGAACCTCAGCCTCATTATCTTTCATGAGTGCAATGAAATTGGAGACTAGTTTCATTGTGTACTGTTCGTCATTGAAATTAACAACTAATTTTTCATACCTATCAGCGACCATATATCTCACCCTCCAGCTAGGATCATTGGCTAACGTCATTAGACTTTTAAACAAATCGTCGTTGTGAGATGTCTCGCCGATTTGTTTGAGAAATGACAAAATGGAAATCAACACATCAATGGATAAAAACTTAACAGAATCCTGATTGTCGTTCACCAAAGTTTCATACATTGATGTAATCAGATCCCAGTGAAACTCATTGATTGAATCGGGAGTGTTGAAGTGGTCAGCAAGGATATCAATCAAGAGGGGAAGATGAGTTGCTGAAGCTTTTCTAACCATAGGGGAGTCATCTTGAATCAGTTCATGGTAGAGATTTAGGAGTTCCAGTCGGACTTCCGAAGGAACTCTTGCGATCACACTCTTGAATAAACCAGCAGCAGCTATATGTAATGAAAACCACCTCTCTTTTGCAAGTCTTTGGATTAGAGGTATGAATTCATTTAATATCTGAGTTTCAGACAATAGATCACAGATTGTGTTCAGTGAATCGACAGCCCTGTCTCTCACAATCGGTTCCTCACAAGCCGCAATTTTTTCGAGCACCGGCATCAGCAAAACCGCATGTTCGGGGCCGCCAACATATGGGACGAACTTACCTAACTCTTCAGCAGCAACTGCAATGACTTCGTCCTCATCTTCTGGAATGACATCATCCAGGAAAGGAATTAACTCTTTACGGGTTCTCTCTTGTCCTAGGGCGATGGCGATAGTGTCTAGTCTTTTCATTGCTTGTACCCTGCTTGCAACATCGTCATGCCTCAATTCATCCATCAATAACGCAATAGGATAAAGATCTTCAGGGGAGGACTTTGACTGATCGATTGTTGTTGCGTTCATGATTTAGTGGATAATTTATCGTCGCGTGTTTAAAATTCTAACAGCAAAGTATGGGACACCCAAATTTGGAGAAGTTCAGAAACCTGACTGAAATATCAATGACAAATAAGAAAATCTTTCTCGTACTTGAAAGATGTTACGGGTTCAATGTAGTAAAAGTCTCCTCAAGGGTTGCACACAATCAGTTGCTGAAGTTCCGTCGAAAATTAGAGGGAAGCTTTTTACAGTGGACGCTTAATAACTGCTTAGCTAACAATAATATTGAGAAAGATAATCAAAGTTGGACAAACTTATGTAAGGAACAAACACTATAGCATTCTTCATCAGTTGTATGCCCACAAAACCAAGTAAATCTTTAAGAGAACCTATTGTATCTACAAATTGATCATTCACTATGACGAGGAGTATAGGTGGACAGTCAAGAGCTCTCCGAGTTTCTTGGGAATGCTACCATTTATTAGAAAGCCCTAAAGCCTAAGTGTCATTCTTTACAAAGTCTATATGTATCGGTGCTCAGTAATCCAAGGTACAATTGAGGTCATCTCAAAATAAAAAACTCTAGGTGGTCAAAAAGATACTAAGTCGTTTATTGATAATACATGAACACCTTCGGCTGCCGATCGTTTCATTTAAAAGCCCAAACATATAAGTACAAACAAACCTGTTGAGATTGGGCTCACTCATGAAAATTTATAGTGAGATCACACATAAGTAATTTTGAAAGCCATTCCAAGGGACTTCTTGATTTGGCCAACCAACCAGAGTATATGGTACTTGATTTTCCGATTTCCTTGCACCAACAATAATATCATAAATGCTAAAGAAGTCAACAAAACGCCTGGAAGCACAAATCTTAGGGACGTACGCAGCTCAACCGCAGAGAATATTCTCAACAGTGTTCCTGAAAGCTTGCCCACTTTTGAGTCATTTGAATGTTCTAAAGCTTCAGCACCTTTTTTCACCATTTTCTTTCCGTGTCTCTTTCTTCGTGTTCTCATAGAGCGGTCGTTTTCATGTGCATGGTCGGTAGTTTTGGTCACTTTGGAGGACACTTGATCATCAAGATAAGCTATCTCCAGCTTTCGCAAGTACGAATCTAGAGTTTCGTGATCTCCAGCAAAGAGTTCGCGGATCAAGGTTTTTGATGTCGAGAATTCCTTCAATTTTGGCAACACATGTAGGAGATAGAATTCAGTTATCTTCAGTTTTCCAGAAGACTTAGATAATGAGACATTACCTGCAGGTAACATGCCGATGCGACTTAAATATAATTCCAGTTGACTTTTGAGTTCAGTGAGGGGGAATCCGTTTGACAGCTCAATTATAAAGCACATAAGTAGAAGATCCGTATCGGCAGTTCTATAATCGTCACCATATATTTTACCGATTTGCAGAAAGAGAATCCCATTTTGAAACTTCTTGTGAAGATTGTCGTTAATGAAGACCCCCTTTCTGTGCTGATCATTAGAATCTTCTTTGAGTTTAAGGTCTAGTATTGAAAGGTACAGCTTGTATATCTTGACAACTAGGGTCTCATTCAGGTTTTCTGTACTGATATTGTCATCCAGAAACGTATCAACCATGGGAGACACAATTTGCCATGCTTTCATGAAATTTCGATTTAAATATTGCTTTATGGCTAGTTGGTACTGTTTGTAATATCTAGCCTCAATCGAGGATTCTGTGGGATAATAAGTGGACTTGACGGTCGGTGCTTTGATACTCCTCCGCCCATTATTGTAAGCATCTTGACTATTGATTGCAATCTGTGACATTTTTCACAAGCTCAATATCTCTAAGAAGAGTTAATCTCATCAAATAGCGGTGAGTCGTAACCAATCTAATCAAAATTGTGGTTTAGCAAACGGCTTTTTAGCCTATTGTTGTGATTACATAACAACTTAACAAATAATATTTTGCCCTAACGAGTGATGATCTATAATTATTAAACTCAAAGAGTTTGGATGAAACATGGAAGGTAGCCTTAAAAAATTGCTGATTTGGGCTAAAGAGAATGGCGCAGAATCAGATGATGTTGAATTTTCATACGACGACCATAAGGGTGTATTTGGTAAATTAGCGAAAAATGGTACTTCCATACAAGAAATCATAAAAGTGCCCAAAGATCTTTTCATTACTCCTCGGATGGCTGCCACATTTTTCAATGTGGATACGGGATCCGATGAATTTACTATTCTATTATTAGCAAAACTTAAGTTTGATCAACATGAAACTTACATATCAGAGTTGAACATTTCCAGTAAGTTCAAACCTTATATTGACTTTCTTCCAGATACGGGACGCAAATTGGGATCTCCTTTCTTTTGGAGCACTGAGGAACTATCTCTGTTGGAAGGAACAGATGCTTTGATACTATTAAAACGGAAATTCAGAACAATTCAAGAGGAGTGGAAGAAGACTATCAAAGAAGTTTTTCCGACGGAGGATCTTATATCAGAGCCTGCGCTGCTGCCTAGCCACAAAAGCGTCGATTCCTGGAAAAGCTTTGAGGCATATTTGTGGGCACACTCGGTCTTTTCCAGTAGAGCATTCCCTTATTTTTTGGTTGACAGTAAGTGGTCTAATATGAGGACAGGATTTCTATTACCTGTCGTCGACTTGCTTAATCACAAAAACGACCAAGAAGTCAAATGGTCATTTCAAGATCAAAAGTTCTTATTTTCAGCTGAGAATAAGAGTTTGAAACATGGAGAAGAGATTTACAATAATTACGGCAACAAATCTAACACTGAATTGTTGCTTAGCTACGGATTTGTCGAGAAGTACAACGACCACGAGAGTTTAACTCTTACTCTGAAAGTTCCAGAGGATATCATTCAAAAGGCGATTAACTTTGGAGTAGATTTCAAATGGGGTGCTTCAGCTGAAGGGATCAATTTCGAACTTTCTTTTGTTGAGCCTGTTCCTGAACAGTTGATAAGGTTCATGTCTGTATTACATCAACTTACCAGCGAAAAGAACGCATATACTTTAAGAATGAAGCTTGAAGGACTTTCACAGTTGAGGGACATACTGCTTTCTCGTATTGACACATACAAAAAGTGGAAACCGCTGATTACCAAAGAAGTATCATCGTCAGTCCTTAGTACGGTGAAGAATTTCAGAAATTCCCAGAAATCTATTTTTCAGAAAGCGATTGAGCGCTGCGACACCTATGAAAAGGCGCTCATAACCAAATATAAGCCTTTGAGCCTACAAAAGGCTTTCAAACAGGATTCCCACTTTGAAAATTCTTTAGTATTCTTATTTGGCACCTGCAATGTTGTTGAGCTCACACAGAAATCCTTGATAGACCAAGTACTACTTCTGTTCATCATGAGATGCCACAATAGAAAGTTGGAGGTACCTCCAGCTTTAAAGTTCATAACTGACGTCTTTGAAACTGTTCGTCTACAGATAAAGATTGAAAAAGAAGATGTGCTTGAATATAAAGATCTCTACAACTCTTTGTTCCCGTATCTTTGCCAAAAGGTACCTGAAGTTTACGGCGCAGGGGACTACAGTGCGAAGTCATTGATCATTGCGGGCACTGTTGTTGACCGCATATCTTTTAAAAGGAAGTCAAATGGAGATATTTATCTTCTTGAGAAGATTAGTATGAACAACAGCATTAGATAATTAGACAAGAGAGTTCTGGACCTTCTGCTTAAATTATCTGGAGATTATTTCAATCCCTTTATATTAGCCGAATAGTTGCTCATGTAACGTTCTTTCAGTGAAGTACGTACGGCAGTTTCCTCTCAAACTTAATAAAAAGTACGTTGGATATAATAATTTGTATTGCTTGCAGTGACACCTTGAAAGGTGAGTGTTATTCAAAGGGTTTACATTCTTCTAGTATAATATAAATAGAATTGGTTCTGCCCCCCTTCACCTCTTCACTTGGATGAACTCTTACATATTAAAATTCTTTCACTTTATAAAAGAAACCGAGCTTTTACATTCAGGTTTATCGCTATCTTTGTTTCATGATACACATCAGCAACATCATAGATCACGATCTGAAACATTTGTCCTATGGATTACCTAAACATGCATTTTATTAGCTAATCATTTGGTGTTAAATTCTAACACTTCAAATGAACTTTTTACTAAAAAATAACAATACCGAGTCATCCTTTCATTATTATGTCGAATATTGCAAATAACAACGCGGTTCGTATACCAACATCACATACACTTTGGTCACCTTATGATACTGTCAGAGATGCAGCAGAAAGTTTAGGATTATCAAGTCAATTGGGTGAAGAAGTGGCAAAAAGTTTGGCAATGGACGTCGAGTACCGTATACATGAGATCCTTGAACAAGCACTCAAATTCATGAGGCATGGAAAGAGAAAAACGCTTACGACTCAGGATATAGATAGAGCGATGAAAATATCGAATCTTGAACCACTATATGGTTACGACGTTTCTCGCCCTCTTGTATTTAAAGAAGCAATGGTTGGTCCTGGCCAAACTCTGTATTATGTTGATGATGATGATATTGAGTTTGAAAAGATTATAAACCAACCTCTTCCAAAAGTTCCGAGATTCACTTCTTTTACAGCTCATTGGTTAGCAATTGAAGGTGTTCAACCCACAATTCCTCAAAATCCCAACCCTAATGAAATACGTCAACTTCCGCCAAACCAACGAGGTTCCATGGATAACATGTTGAGCTTGAATAATGAAGATGTCACACTTTCTACAAATCCATCCAATGGAATGACAACAGTGGAACACAGCTCTCAGGGCAGTAAGAAAGACTTAGAGATCAAGCCTCTTGTTAAACACATGCTTTCAAAGGAGTTGCAACTTTATTTTGATAAAGCAGTTGCTGCACTGCTTAATGATTCAAATGACTCTCTTCGGGGAGCCGCTCTTGAGAGCCTCGAATCTGATCCTGGATTGCACCAACTAGTTCCTTACTTTATTCAATTTGTGGCAGAAACTATCACGCATAACTTGAAGAACTGCAAGATTTTGAATACCATGTTGATGATCATCTATTCTTTATTGTCGAACAAATCTATATTTTTGGATCCTTATATTCATGCAATCATGCCATGCATTTTGACACTTTTGCTTGCAAAGAAAATTGGTGCTTCACAGGATGAAGCAGACGAGGAAAATGAACATTTCAAAATTAGAGAACTTGCCGCCTCGCTTCTGCAAAGGATAGTGAAAGATTACGGGTCTTCGTATACTACTTTGAAACCTCGAATCACAAGAACGATTCTCAGGGCATTTTTGAGTACCACTACTAAAAACTCGGTTGGTTCACAGTTTGGTGCTATGAGAGGTATGAAATCATTGGGTTCTGAGGTTATAAGGATCATTTTACTCGGAAACATTAAGAGCTGGTCGTCATCAGTTATGGATGGAATTGATCCAAATTCTTCGAAGTATAAAATCCTCATAGAAAACATGATCGATTGCCTTACTGTTTTGTCTCAAGATGGGGAGTTAAAGAATGTGAATCCGAACTCAAGCAAGTCAGTTCAGGACTTATCGCAGGAACAGATCGAGAAGCTAGAGGAGAGGGTTGGATCTATATTTGCGGAGGAGATTACTAGGAGACCAAACTCGCTTGACCTCTTCAACGGCATTTTCTTTGGTGAACTATGAGTATTGGCTTGTACCTAATAGTTGGAAGCATACAGTATTTAGAATTCATTAACAGATAAATCGCGAAAATCTTCTTCAGTCAAAGTTCAATTTACGTATTGTTCGGTTGCAAGTTGGAGAGTATGTATCAATAACAGCAGGTTTTTGAGTGCGTAATTCATAAAATGGAGATGATTGAGGCAGGACAATTTCTCCAGGTTTGAGAGGAGAACTTTTGGAGGAGAAGAGCGTAGAATTGTGGTCATCTTGTGTACCTTCTGTTGCATTGAGTGACTGTCCACTAACCACACTTGGAGTAGTATAGCACCTTTCCGGAGAATGGATACTTGTTGGTGTTTTTTCTTCGATTGATTGTCGAGGCTTCATGCTATCCATTTTCATGTCAGGAGTAGCTTCAACAAAATTTTGCTGACTGTGGGAAGACTTCTTGAAGAAGCTTCTTGTTTCATCGGATTTCTTATTATTGGGCGTCACCTGTTTGTCGTAAATCTTACCCAGTTCTAGCTTTTTGACAGGTGTAGCATCAACCTCGGTGAGGTATCTTGACTTAGAGGTGGTTGTGCCTTTTTCGAATGTAGTTAAAACTTCCCTTCTACTTTGAGTGAAAATACTGCTACTTGGTTGGTCTTCAGTTGGTGCTGTTGAATGATTCTTTTTTTGTTTTGAACCTTGCGACTTTGATGATGAGGAATGTAAGGAAAATTTCGAACTTTTAACCATATCAAACGTTTTTTTCGATAAATTGTGTTGAATTCCAATACTGGATGCCTTCCGTTTCAAACCCGACTGCGACAAATTAATCTCATCATGGAAAGCGGATCCCGAAGATAAAATCGTGTTCTCAAATTTTGGCCCACTATGAACAATATCCTTTGACCGTTTCTTGGTTTTTCTCAACACCGAGGGTCCCCTAGCCTTTCTGACTAGCGCATTCAAAAGCTTCGAATGTGAAGTTTGATAATATGGAACCACCGAGTTCAGTAGGAATTGGTATGTTGACTCATCATCTGCTGATGAAAGTCCAAATATTGCATCGTTGACACATAGTTTGTCGATCAAAACGTTGATGTTCGTATATATAGTTTCAGTTGAAAGAGTAGTTTCAAAGGTACTCGGCTCTTCTCTAAAATCAGTCATGAAATACGTGTCAGCTGGAATTGCGGTTCCGATTAGAGTAGGAACAAGTCTCTTCTTACGACCCACAAGTAAAGTCTTCCTTGACTGCTTAGTATGATAATACGACGATCTCACTTTGGAAGGGTCTGAATTACCACTCATTAATTTCAGCAGTTCAAGATTAATTAGAATTTGTAATTTAGCTTCTCGATCTTTAAGACTCAACATTATTTCGTTTAACCTTTCCTCATCTTGGGTTTTCAAGTGGGCAGCTAGTTCAAGTCTAAACGGATACTCTTCTTCGTTGATTAAATGTTCTTTTGACGTCTCCAGAGCTTGAAGTGTGATATCGAATCGTCGGTTTATTTCTGTCAAAGATCTAATGATGAATTTTGAAAGAAGATCAATAACCAGTTGAGTATTCGAATGAGAAAGAACATGAATTCTAGGAAACGTTGTTTTGACAAAATATTGCAGTGGAGTGGTAAACTTGTAAAGAGTTGTGTAATAGCGCTCTATGAAGAAGGTATGTGGGTCAATATAAGACAAAGTGCTAGATGTTGACGGAGTAGATGATGTAATAATTGATTCTGTTGATTGATTATGAGGAGGTTTCATTGATAACCTGTAGGATCTGGCTGGATTTTTGAGAGTCAACTCTGATTTGAGCACTGTCTTGAATTTGAATTTGAAGTCCGGAATTTGATAAACTAAGGTGACATCAGAACGACTAAGGTTATGTACTTTTGTTGTGCACCTAGTTTCAACTTCGTATAGTGACCAAATATTTGGTGAGTGATTTGGACACAAATATCCCCATCGTGGATGACTAGATACTGATCGATCAATTGGTAATAAATGAACGTGAAATACAGTGAGGTCTCCGAAATCGAAGAGGTCAAGTAATGACTGTTTAAGCTCTTGTCCTAGAAGAAAACAATAAGAATTGCGAAATTTGTAGAAATTGAAGTTCACATTGGGTTTAGAAACGGCACCTATCACTTCAACTTCCAACTCAGAGCTCGAACCAAAACAACTTCCAGTCCCAGATACAGCAAATCTCAGTATTGGCGGAGAATCTGACACAGTGCTAAGCCTGTTCATCTTCCACTTTTGTACATAGAGAAGTTTCAATATTATTTCACGCGTATAGTGAATATTAGGTAATCAGAAGTGTGAATGGGGGGTCTCTTTTCGTGACTGAAAGTGGTTGATTAGCTAATAAAATCTTGATTTGATTAGACAGCTTAAAATGAATGTTTCGAGATCGGTTATATGGGCATATATGGAGTGACGATTTTAGGTCATTTAGCGCTGGGATCTTTGCCCATTGTACATGTTACATCTGATCAAATGGTCAATCCGTAGTTCATTTTTTGCTCAAGATCATTACGGAGCACAACCATAGTGTATCTTCACACACTATGATAATAAGCGTCATCAATAAATACCAAGCCATAGAGATATTCACAGAGTTATAGCTATATCTCTAATTAGAAATATTTGTTACTGGTTTGGGGGGAGCATGTTATTTCAAAATCTGACCCGAACAATACAATCAAAGGTAATGACGAAGAACACAGGAGATCAGAAATTTCCTTTGGAGTCTATATGTTTCAACTTCTAGAGCGAAGTAGCACCCAGAACGTTACAACATAATAAAACGATGACAAACTTTACAAGAAGTCATGAAGAGGGCAGAGCAAGGAAAGACAGATGGAACAATAGCCTGATTAATTGGAATAGTTGGGATCTATGAACAATCTTCGGAAGCCTCTGTTCTTACGATGAGGCATCTGGAACAATGAAATCTTAAAGTTGATATTACCAGCTTTTAGCTGCTTGGTATCCATCAGTTGAAACATTTATATTACCTTTCTGTATATGTTCCTCTCTGCGATTTGAATTTATTGCAAAAGAGAGGAAATTGAGCTTTGTGAACTAAACCTAGCCGAGCAAAAGTCGATGATAGCAAAGGACCCCTTCCCCACGTCATAATTCCTCGAAATCATAGACGAATACACGTCCATAAGTGAAAGCCTCAAATTCATCGTTTAAAAAGGAGCGAGTAAACACGAGAGAGAAGTCGCATTAGAAAATGAATGACAATTTTCCGATTTCGCCAAATTGTTGTTGCCAAGTAAGGAAGCCTCGATCACCAGTGATGTCGTGCAAGTCCCATTGGTTTTTCAAAAAGTCCAGTAAAAGTTCAGTATTTTTGAAATTGAGGTAGTTCAAGTTATCAGTCACCTTCTGATAAACTATATCCCTGTCCGGTTTGTCTATACAATGAGCTCCTATGACAAGTAAGGGCAATAAAAGACAATGATCCAATGCTTCAGTACTACCAAACTCAGCTGAGCTTATAGCACACTCTAGCGCAAAATCAGACTCACACGGACAAACTATTTTATCAATAAATTGACGCACAATATCTTGAACTGAAGTGTCATCAATCCCCACTTGCCAAAAATTTCGATAATAATAAAGAAGTCCAACATGAGCAAATGAACTGGCAAACTTTTGCCATGAGGTGCCCATTTCATTGCTGAGAGTAGTAAATTTGTGTTTCAGTAACTCCAAATGTACTTGCGTTTTCTCTGAATGAAGTGATATAATCCCCTTGCTAAATTTTGAACCATAGTTGGCTATATTGGTCAAGTATTCGAAAACCACAAGCACCGGATCATTAGCTTTGAGTGTTCCAAACCAACAATCCTTGTCTGCAAATTGATACCAATAGCTTGCTGGAAGAAAACATTCATTACCAGACAGCAAACAATATGTTAGATCCATTGTATTGAATAGCGATAAAATTCGTGTTGTCAACGAACTCTTCGACTCAAGTAGAAATTTGTGGTTTTGCTGAAGGACTTTATAAAGAATGGCTCTCGCGCCGTATAGATGGGCATAAGAAACAATAGATACTTCTGTGTTGATCATACCATCCAAAACTCCAATTAAAATGCATGCGCTGAAATGTTTGTGATTGACCTGAGCTCTTCCTTTCTGATCACGTAACGAGTACGCAAGCTGTTGAATGGCACCAAATCTCTCTCTTAGCATTAGTCCATGGTCTAGAAATCCATATCCATTGTTGTACATATGAAATGAACTCAATGTGACAATCAACTTATTTAAAAGTGGATCATTTCTGATGAGCTTAAGATCATTTGCAGCAAGTGGTGTTCTCATAGCGTGAAGACGAGGACTAAGAACTTCTCCAAAATACATAAGCTGCTGATCACAGGATGGAACAAAGGTGGGGGGTCTAAAGAGAGTCATTTCGGTTTGTCTATTGGTTTCCTCATTTTCCCCTGCTTTGTCACATAAACTTTGGTGACCAGAACAGCTCATTGAAACTTGACTTTTCTCGTTCACACTAGATTGGAAAGTGGATGATCTCTTATCAATGCAAAATCTGAGACTATGTCGAGGTTTCTGAATGCCCTCATTCGACGTACATTTTGTTGTAATAGTATCAGCAGATCTCATTAGCGTAAAAGTAGTCCTTCTGGAGGAGCTACTCCATTTAAGATGAACTTTGCCGTAATTGCAAAGTAGGCCTCCTAGCGAACATCGCTTACAAGTTGGTTTGTCAAGTGAGCATTTGACTCTTCGTTTGAAGCATTGTTGACAACCTCCCTCAACAGTTCGCACTCTCTTAGGACGAGCACAGGAACCAAACGAGCTCATTGAAGACAGTTAGTCAAGTGAGTCTGCAAAAAAATGATTTAATTACGAAGCACTTTCCATCCAGCAAAAACATGACATAGGGTGATAAGCCAAATCAAGACAGGCCGATCGACCCGACTACAACTTTTCAGTTTTTACATATTTTAGTATCGAGCTTCGAGTATCTTGGAAGTACTATTCCAACATGAGAACGTTCATTCTACATTCCAGATTTACATTTGTGAAATACAATAGAATGTATGGATCTTTAGGTGGAAGAGGTGGACGTGAATTTTTCGTACGAAAAGGTTCCCCTAAAAGATCCAGATTTATGATGTTGAAGAAAGAGCTTCAACTTTTGTATGACAGCACGATCCAATCAATCGAAGACCGAGCCTTTCTAGCTGCACAAAGAAGACAATACAAATATTACCAAAGCAAATTATTGCCTGTTTTGAAACTACGGAAAGACGAAGCTGTACTCCAGGAATCTGTAATATGGCCTGCGTTTTCAAGACTTAATTTGAAATTAACACAAGAGGTACCAGATGATACAAATGAAATTCTCTTTCCCAATATCCAAAAATACAATCGTTCAGAATCCCTCCCGGTAATTCCTTTCAACGATGATTCTGCAGACACATGGAATGGTTTTGCTCAGACACTGGCAGATTACAATGTTAGGTCTAATGATGACCTTAATGAGCGAATCACACAAATCTTTTGGACCATTTTTGATTTCGCTGGTCATAAACTTTCAATTACCACGTTCCACCATATACTTCAATATTATTCCAGAAGATATGATTTCACTTCAATGAAGAACATACTACAAATTATGACTGAAAGATTTTCTATTTCACCCCAAATTCAAACCTACAATATCTTCCTTCGCGCGATCATGAAAACAAAGAGTGGAAGACATAGGATACGAAGATGTATACTAATCCTTGAGCGAATGCAGACCGAGAGAATTGCACCTGATCACTACACATGGAATTTAATATGCAGTCACATACATGACCGCCAAGAAACCTTACAATTCTTAAGCCACTTCTTACAGTTCAATGTCCCTGTTCTGTGTCAGAAAGCTCTTCTGAAATCTGGTATTGTCTTCCCAGTTCCAAAAGAGGATCTGCTTTTGATTTCAAGCACAAGTTACAGAACCGCTGTTGATCTCATCGTGTTGGGAATTCAGACCAAACTTTGGCATGAAAATCAACTTGAAGAAGCAGTCGCATACTTCTCGAATTTATGCAATCCCAAAGAAGACCAGGCACCTGGCCATGCACATTTTGAACCAGATTTAGAGATGATAAAAGGATTCATGAGGTACATGTTGTTTGAAAGAAAAAACCTTCCATATGCTATAGCTCTTCTCCAATATTTTGACAGATTATACCCTAAGTTTTTGGATCAGGAGCAAAGCAAATTTGAAATCTATTCTTTGATGCTGGAATCGATGTTGGGTTTTCAGGAATCTCCATTGTGGGGTCCCCTGGTAAGATATTTCTATCAACTGTCACTGACGCAAAACAAAGAATGTCATATTTCACCGACTCTCCTAGAACAGCTTGCAGAAATACAACAAGAGAAATCCAAGTACAGTGCACCGGAGCTGGACAAAGTGATGTTGGAGCTTAAGGGTAACCCAACTTTGGTTGAGCGAAATATGCTTACCAAGGTATTCAAGCAACTGAGGTGGCCAGTCAGTGATTTTACAGATCAACCGATTTGGAACTACAAAGAAAATTCACATTCTTTTCGTCACGCTTGTCAGCTGGTTGGTTGCTGCGACCTGACCTTCGAAGAACCTCCGAAGGATAGCAAGAAATCGGACACCTTTGATATTTGGCAAAATTCTGGAGTCCTTAGTACCTTGACCGGACATGAATTTGAAAATCCCATAAGAGTCGATCTTTTGAGACAGACCAAGAGCTGACAGTAACATTACATCATCTTTTTGTGTTCAGCATCAACACGTTTATTCATTTGATCGTGTCTAGCCCAATTTATACGCGTTTCTCAAGGAGTGAAATAATTAAAAGTTAAAAAAGGTAAACAAATTTACAAGATATTTAGATATTGTCACTGAAGAAATTGCTCTTAGGGGAAAGTCCAATTCATACACGAATCCTGAACCTAAATACGCTACAATAACGAGCAAGGTCGTAGGTGTTTATCGTTAGAAACATTACGTCGATGGGGCCCAAAATACAACAAGATAGCCCATTGCGTCCTAGGACACTCTATGGACAACAGACCAACTCTTGCCTTAAAAGCTATGCCTCATCAACAACTTTGAATTCGACTGGGTTTCCTATTAATACCAAGAAACGGACACTATATTCACCCTCAAGCGATTCGTCTACCCCAAAGCCCTCAGATAGATACAGAAATTCAGGGGCGGTCAATGATAGTCCATCAAACAAAGAGAACCACAACCTTTTCTTGCAATCCCTCAAAAATCCTTCTCCACCATTAGTTACAAAGAAAGCAGCTTTAAGAAGGAGTGCCGGAGTCTTGAATCTGTCAATCGAGACCAGTCCTCAAAATCAACTACAAAAGGAGCACGAAATCACGAAATCTTTCAATGACCTGTATTTTGGCAACGACTCAGATGAAAGGGACTCTTTTCAGGCGACCAAGGAGATTTCACTGAAAAGTAATAATTCAAATTTATTGGCACCCGATTCGAAATTTAATGATGATGATGCGGCCCACGACTCCCCAACATCAGCTTCCAAGACGACGTCACCATTTCTCAATCCTACTCTAGTTAAAAGGACATCTGCTGCATCTCGCTTCAAGAAGATATTTACCACAAGCGCTCCTGTGGATCACACGCTCAATAATCCCATGAGTGAAGAAGGTTCAAACCGCTTTCTTGACAAAAAGTCCAGCCCTATAGGTTTGCACATGAAGCAAGCCGCTTCGAAGTTAACCAAAGGAATTTCCTCGGGGACACCATCAAAATCCACTAAGAATATTTTTCTACAAGGTAAATCTGGCCAAAGTCAGGCAACTCAAACGCCTGTGAACCCTGAAGATTTTATCACACCTGCATCATTTAAGTCAGTCAAGCCTCTGCAAACTGCGTTTACATCTACCGGTTTACAGAGTAAGAAAACGATATCTCTGAGCAAATCGAAAGTGATGCCAGAGACACCCTGCAAAAGACCCCCCCAAAATTTCGTTGACGTAAATGGATCTTTCAGAGCATCGGGCACAAACAACTCAACCATTTCTTCCACCGATTCAACAATCAACAATTCATCTGGTTTTGTGGCAACTGGGATCAATCCTAATGCTTCCCGGTTTATCATGAGTCCTGGAAGTATCTCCTCATCAAAATCCGCAAGGACAACACCAACATCTATTGACAAGACAACTAGGTTCAACCAGGGAAGTGGATCAACTTGTAGCGCAAGATCTAGAGTGCAAAAGGCAGTAAATACAACAGATCTGGAGAGTTGTATTCTCAGGTTTACAAAAGAGTTTGATGACATGTGTGATGATGATAGTCAAAACAGTACCAGCATTTTTCGGGATAGTAGCTATTCTGAACTTCAAACACCATCACAATCCAAAAATTCACACATAATTTTGGATAAACGGGCTCTGCTTGACTCTGCAAATTCAAACTACGATCACAACTCCTCATTTTCAAACTTTCAGGACACATCGTACCAAAATTCATTTTTCTTGAATCAAGAGAAATGTTCGCAGACGTCACTCAATGAAGACTTGATCACGGAAGATTTTGACTTGGAACATGTCGATGATGGTCAATTTGAAGGGTTTTTGGGATTCAACTCCTTGGAAAACCTTCCACCCACACCAACTCGTCTAGGTGTGACAAACGCCCAGCATAATACAAGGGGTTCTGTTGCACCTTTCGATGGAAGCACACCCACAAAACACAATTTGCCATGGAAAGGAGAAGTTGTGGTACAATCAGGGAAGTTGCGTACCAATTTCAATAGAAATGGGGATCATACGAATGGCGGGATTAATAAGATTAACCTTATTCCAGGGCACAATAGCCCCAAAACTCCCATCGAACCCAACTTCACTCATTCATTTTTCCCTCAAGGGCAAAATGTCAATGCTGATTCCAATGATAGAAACAAACTTGACAATTCTACCCAAATTTCCTCTTTCGGCTCTCAAACACAGCACCCATCACTCAGCGAGACATTCAAGAAAAAGGGTCTCATAGATTACCACCTGATGTCTAAATTTGGGAACTGTAACTTGATTGGTTCAGGGGAGTTCTCAATTGTTTATGAGATTCAGTACGAGGGTGTCAAATACGCAGTCAAAAGAACAAAGCATCCATTGGGTGGGCCGAAAACAAGACTTCGGAAATTAGAGGAAGTTGAAATCTTGAAGACGTTGCAAGAAAATTATAGAAGCCTATCAGATGACGTGAATGGAATGAATACACATGAGGCAGGAGAAAACCACGAAAACATTTTGAATCTCATTAACTATTGGGAAAACAATTCTCTGTTATATATAATGACTGACTGCTGCGAAAATGGATCATTGGATAAATTTCTTGTTGAAAACGGCAAGGTTTCAAAGCTCGATGAGTGGCGAGTTTGGAAAATTCTCAACGAAATATTGACTGGACTGAAATTTATACACAAGTGCGGTATTCTTCATCTGGATCTCAAGCCTGCTAACATATTCATCACGTTCGAAGGTTCGCTAAAAATTGGTGATTTTGGTGTGGCCTCTAAGCTGCCCATACCTCCCTTTTTTGATAGAGAAGGAGATCGCGAATACATAGCTCCAGAAGTCATTTCCAAACATCTTTATGGGAAGCCTGCGGACATCTTTTCCTGTGGATTAATAATGGTTGAGATTGCGGCCAATATTATTCTTCCAGACAATGGAACCTCCTGGCAAAAGTTACGATCTGGCGACCTAACTGATGCGGGAAGACTTTCTTCAAGCGACTTGACGGACTTAGATGGTTCTACCTTTTCAACAACTAACACTTACTCTTCCAACCTAACAAATACGACAGCTGCAACAGGACCGTTGAATTCGTCCACGGAAATGCTGAAACTTGCCCAAACAAGGAAATTGGGAGTTCCACCATGGGCTCCCACATGGTTCCATGACGGAAGTTCTACACTTGACAAATTGGTGTCATGGATGATTGACCCGAATCCATCTAACCGCCCAACTGCTGATCAGATTCTGAACAGTTTCGAATGTTCTGTCGTTGAATCTAGAAGAAAAAGTGGTGCTACGATCTATGAGGGAGACTTTGGTCCAGAGCCAGATGAAACTGATTTAAGATTCGAAAAGGAACTCATGTCTTCTCCCTCCACGTACAGAATCTCAGCTGTTCACGGGAAAAAGAATAGGAAATCTTCGATTGATATGATACTGGAGTAAGAGGCACACGAGCCTCATGACTATGTACACTAATGAAATGATAGATTTATCGCTGACTCTATAAATTATACGGGCTAGATTAGATCCCTTACAGAAACAAGGAGGAGGGAAAAATGATCTAGGAGATTAATTTTGCAAGGATCACTGCTCATTTGCAACTTGGTTTATTCTCTCTTGGTCACTTGGTATTTGAACATGTGTAAATACAAGACACGAACTATGAGCTTCTCAAACGGAGTAACATTTTCGTGCAAAGTCAATGGGATACTAATACAATAATGAACGGTTCTCCGATGAACCGAAGAGCCCTCCTATTAGTTGAGAAATGCTTTAGAGTTCACCAAAAAAGAAGGCAAGAATCCGAATCCACTCTCTCTCGGAATACTACGAAGAAGGTCTGACACATCAAACTAAGATGATCATTAGTCAGTTGAAAGAACACTTCACAAATGGTGAATGAATGAAGCTTTGTAAATCTATATCGGAAGAACTAGATCCGAAAAGGCAAACATTAGCAACCCACAAAGACCGGATTACAAAGTCAGTGAGGACACCATTGACTGTTATTTTAGGGACCCAATCAAGCTAGTACAACAGATCTGAGTGCTGACTTCAATTAAACAATAGAATCAACCGCACAAGAAAATGATTTATCAAATGACGTCAGATCATATGTGCTTGATTTTCTACCCTGTTTTTAAGCGAGAAATAAAAATCCCTCACTTACACGAAATAAGAACTGTGCGCCAGTCGCTCAGCCAAGGGACTGTATACGAATAAGCTCTCGCACATGGTCACTCTGTATACATTTTGCTTTACTTTGTGTTGTCTGATCAAGCGATTGAGACTGAGCGGGAACTTGCATCCGCTTACTTTCGTAAATCTAAACAAGGCACAGAAATATTTTTGTTCTCTCCTCCTGGTTGTTAGCACTAAATGGCCGTGCGCGGCCGTTTTGTTTTACCGGGGGCGACCTGTAGGAAAATTTTTTTTCATGCTAGTGGTAAAGGCAATTTAAATTTCCTAAAGTGTAATCAGGATATAAATTGTGTAGAGGATCAGCTGGGATATTGCTACATTCAAATTCTTGTATTTAATTGTTATATGATTAATATTCCTCGTCAATAAGGTAATTGAAAACTGAAAATATAGCTAGTTATTGCGTTGATCATAAGCGCAGTATTAGGTTGCTTACAGGCGCTAAAATAACTCCAATCATGACAGAAAGCGAAGAGTACATGAATACTACTACGAGAGAGTCATCCAAAGATCAAAATCAAAAATCAGGTGGCATTTTATTTGAGAATGCCAGCTCCATGAACAACAGAAAGCTTCAAACCAGGCCCCCAAACCCAAGCATAAACGAAGAAACGTCGCCGGCAATAATAGCTATGTCCAATCTCCGATGCCCTTCCCCTCCACCCATTTTACAGCATTCGAATATAGGTTCAGGTGTCACAACATCGTCATCATTACTATCCAAAGATACTGCTGCTTTGAATTCTTCGTCTGCTCATTCCTCCGAACCTTTGCATGATGTCGCCACTGAGGAAGAACTGTTATCTGATAATGACAAAGCGACAAACTCGCAATCCCCCGCGAAGGGAAAAGAACAAATTCAGCATTCTAAGCTCACAGAATCTTTTAAACGATCATCAGCGAAAACAGATGATGGTCAAGATATTACTTTAGAGATGCCAATGCCACAGCATCAAAGAACTACATCCATGCATGCACATTTTTGTGTGGAAGACATCATGAAACATCCAAACGCGCGCTCTAGATCCGGTTCGGTCTCCACCAATGATTTGGAACCTTCAAATATGCTTCCAATCCATCCGCAAGTGAAACCAAACGAAATTCCTCAGCCGGTTACTGCAACACCATCCGTTCCCAATGACGTTAATCTGCGACTGCCTCAGGATGACGGCAAACTTCATATTTTATTCGGTGCTTGTGGCTCCATTTCGATAAAGAAAACAAGACTGATAATCAATAAACTAGAACAAATATATAAAGACAAAGTTTCGATCCAATTGATTTTGACCAAAGCTGCGGAACATTTTGTGTCTAGGGGCGAATTTCCAGCTAATGTTCAAATTTGGAGGGACAAGGATGAATGGTCGGTATGGAACAACAGAACTGATCCAGTCCTCCACATCGAGCTGAGAAGATGGGCTGACGTTTTGATCATCGCTCCACTCAGTGCTAACACTCTTTCCAAAATTGCAATTGGTCTTTGTGACAACCTTCTTACGAATGTGGTTAGGGCTTGGAATACTCAGTATCCCATCATCCTGGCTCCTGCAATGGTGTCATTTGCCTACACATCTGCTGTAACTAAACGACACGCTAAGACCATTAAGGATGATATGAAATGGATTGAAATTCTCAAACCCTCAGAAAAAGTGGTTAGCAGTTACGGAGAAATAGGAATGGGAGGAATGATGGATTGGAATGAGATCGTGGATAAAATTGTCCAAAAGCTGGGAGGTTACCCAGATGAAGAAAATGAGGATGAGGAGGATGAGGAGGATGAGTCGACAAGAAATCAAGAGGAAGATGGAGATGAAGACGAAGATGAAGATGACGACGAGGATGAAGATGAAGATGACGACGAAGAATGCGACGAAGAAGACGAACTGGATGGTGAAACTAAGGAACGCACAAGGAATTACAGTAAGCCTCCTCTGCTTGCGGGTGTAAGAAAACTCACCGTTGCAGAAGAAGACGAACTAACTGAAGCCTTGGAAACCCAAAAGGCTAACCAGCACAGTCTTAGATTTGCTTAAAGATCTTCTTTGATAAGGGAATCTGATTGCCAGATTTTTTGCAATTCAACGATATGCGAATTGTTGAATAATGTATAATAAGGATACAGGAGTCTGTAACAAAATCCAATTACGTAACATATTATTAGTCCTATCTGGATGAAAATTTCAGCCGTCAGAAAAAAATGAAGGAGAAGAAAATTCAGAAAAGGGATGGTTGAGGATTTCCAAGCAAGAAGAATGCCTAATCACTCAGCTCTCTAATAATTTTAGTAACAGACAATTTGAACAACACAACATATAAAAGAACATTTACAGGAAGAACTTTCACGCAAATTCACTCCTTAGCTTGTTAAAACAAATACAATTGACGAAGACCCTTCAAATTGATGCTTCAAGTTGTTCCCTGCCCCACCCAAACTTTCCAGTCAACACTTGGCGAACTGCCTACAAGGGATTTGTTAAGAATGACGTTGTGCTTGTTGACTTCCCCAATGAAAACCGATGATGACAACGTTTTGGTATCTTCTATTGGAATGAAAATCCTCAAGTTTCTTCCAGTACGGACCCAGTTGTTGTTCATGTTAGCAGATGGAGACATAAAATCAGTCGTCAGCAATGCAGTTTATTCTCTACTCAGTAGCATGGACTTCATTAAGGTCGTTGATGAGACACCTTCTGAGGATCATGAGTTGAGTGTTAGATCATACGAATACCAGATTTTAATTCGTTGTTTGAATGAAGATAAACTATTCACACACCTCAAATTCAGAAAGATTGTCCTATGTGACTACCAGGAGATTTTACAATATGGTTGTTATAAGAGTCTCAAGATCAATGCAAACGCGTGCGAAAAGTTTGTCAAAATGTGGCCCAAGGTGTCTGGCATAAAGTTAACCAGTGAGGATGATCTGAAATTACTGATAGGGAAGGACCTATCTGGTATAACAAAACTAGAAATTTGTGGTCTTAATAATCACTCTGCTGAGATCCGAAAACTATTATCGACATGTTCAAATATACAAAAAGTTGTCTATAGAGACCATTTGATTGAGAAGTTGGATGAAGAAGAATCAATTTTGTCTCCAAAAGATGGAGTCACAGAATTTGAGGTAATCCTACGTGATCCAAAAATCCAGACATCGTTACGTCATCTTGGGACGAACAATATCCGAAGCTTGAATATCACCGCGAATGATTGCGAGGACATAGATATTGAATATCTTCTGTCGAGCTTGTTGCTAATGAGAACCTTGACGATCAACGGGAACCTTAATTTTGATCATCTCCAAATATCTTTCAATTCCACGAATTCGAAGTTAGAATATTTGAATCTTTATCGATGCCAACTGAATCTATCCGACTTTTCTGGTCTTTCAAGTTTACGTGAGCTAGTCATGATAGATTGTGTTATTGACGCAACGCAATTATCTTCGTTATGCACTTTAAAGTGTCTTTACACAGTCGTATTGATCAACTGTCATATTGAATGGGACACTTTTTGGCAAATCCCTATGCAACTATCGAAGCTGGTACTTCAAAATAATGATTGTGAGGCTTACAAAGATCTGATATTTGTGAACCAGATACTGGAAACACAAGGAACAATCAAACGCTTAGTTGATGTTGATATTAATTCAGTCACCTTTGCGCTGAAGTATGAAGCATTGGGTGCACTATCGGTTGGGAAGATTTCAAATGAAGTTATTAGTGTCCCTCATATGAAAACTGAGAGCCTGGAACTTTTAGTCCTACCAAATTTTGAGAGTTCGAACTTCCAACTACTGAATTTGGGACATCCAAGAGACACCACCGTTAGCATAAGTTTATGCGCTTTTGGAAACATTTTTCACAAACCCAAAAACATTGGTGGTCAATTCGCATGCAAATTCTTTTATTTCAACTTGCACACCCTCTACAATAAGACGGTAAGCCATGATAATCAACTGAATCAACTCATTACATCAGATAACGAGAATGTTGCGGACTACGAATCAGATGAAATATTCACTAGAGATGCCGAATTGGATGAAACTGACGAATCTAACGACTCTTTTGAACTGATCTACCATAACACAAGGTCTCGAAAGACAAGAAATCCTATAAGAAAACGTACGAAAGTCGTTCGTCAATCTATCTCAGAGGAACGAGAATTCATTAAGATAAATGAAGAAGAAAGAAAGATCAAACTTGTTAGCACTGTGATATCCTCCAAAAACATCAAGCCTTCTTCCAATCCAGAAAACCCAGATAAACCCTTTGAATGTGAGTTCTGTCCCCGTGCATTCAAGCGTAAAGAACATTTGAGAAGACATTCGCTTACCCACACGAATTACAGACCTCACGTTTGCTCCAATTGCAATCGTGGTTTTAGAAGATCTGATAACTTAAAAAATCATGAAAAGAGATGCTTGTCGTCAGGAAAAACAGGTGGTAGTGGTTACAAATTGCGCAATGATCCCAACAGACTTGATGCTGAAGTTATAGAAAGGGTGAAAAATATTGAGCTCGCCAAGAAGGAGAAACTCAAGAAGCTAAAGGAAATGGGTAGAAGCATTAAACTAGCTGAGTTTTACCGCGCACAAAGTTATCCCCAGTCTTCTAATGCTCCTTTGTCAGAGTCTAATGCCACAGTTAGCAAAGAAGGCTTTGAGGAGGACGACAATTTTTCTGACGAGACTGATATGTTTGACGACGATTATCCTAGTAGGAACTTACAACCGCACAAGGGTATAGCCGAAAACAGGTTACAAGCTTCTGCTCTTGAGACACCACCAACATCTGCCAACGGGATACTTGATGCGACCCCCAACAAGGATAATATCGCAGAAAACAAGTTGGGACTCAAGAGTCCATCAAAGGTGTTGGGGATGCAAGATTCCACAGAAATTTCAAGCCCTTCCTCCATGAATGCACTAGACGACGAAGAAAAAGGGCACGATGAATCGTCTAAAGCTGTTAGCGATAAGAAGGTCAAAAATGAAAAAGCCGATGCACTGCAAGAAAATTCAGTTTATCCACCTCCTGAGGAGGATGACGAGTTTAGTTTAAGTGTAGAAGATGTTGTGAGGTATTCGATACGAGAACAAGTTAACGAAGAATTTTCAAGATGTGAATTGATGCCCAATAACACGTACAAATGCTCGAAGTGTTTTCAACTGTTTACCAAACGAGGTAACCTTAGACGTCATTTGGTGATTCATTTCAATCTTAGACCTTACGTTTGTGACTGCGGTAAGGCGTTCAAAAGATCAGACAACTATAAGAAACATGCCAGCCGATGTAAAAAAGTTACGAACATCAAAGGTCAAAAGACTGAGTCAGTTGAAAACGGAACTGATGAGCCCACGTTTTCACTAAATTCAATGTTGTGCGACAAGCTGCCTCACAGTAATACAAGCAAGATGCCAATCGCTGCCGATTCATCTCCTGATCCGATCCCGACCCTACAATGCACAAAACTAGAAAACGACATCGTTATAAGGAATGATATGAAAATGAGAGGAGATACTTTAAAGGAACTTTTGGATATTGCCGGCGATCAAAGACAATATGATTGTAATTACTGCCATAAAAAGTTCAAACGGAAATATCATTTGAACAGACATCTCATAGTCCACGAGAACAACAACACAAGACCTTACAGTTGTCCAAAATGTGGCAACTGTTTCAAGCGCAATGATCTATTGGAGAAACATATCCTCCTAAACAAATGTAAGGCGACCACTATATAAAATAATCTAAATTCTGCTTCATCAAAGAGATTACTAATACAGTTGTTCTGTGATATTCAAAATGTAAAGCAAAGTTCAAAATCATGTTGAAATATTTAACTCAAAGTTTCCAACCACAATATCAATTAATTCGCAAGATGCATGTCAAGTACCTACCAATGAGATGGAAGTCGGGGGACAATTATTGCTACATACTTTCGGATGATTCCACGAAAAAGTCGTGGCTCATTGATCCTGCTTACCCTTCAGAGATAACTGCATACTTGACTGACCAAAATACAACACAGGTGACCGCAATTGTTAACACTCACCATCATTATGACCATTCAGGTGGTAATTCAGAACTATTAAAGTCCTTGTATCCTGGGATATCTGTAATTGCTGGAAAAGACTCACCTTATGTGTCATACACACCTAAGGACGGTGAAATCTTGAAGTTAGGGGAAAATATTGAAATCAAATCACTACACACTCCGTGTCACACCCAGGATTCCATTTGCTATTATGCTAGAGATCTTAAAACAGGTGAAAAGTGTGTGTTTACCGGTGATACACTGTTCATATCCGGATGTGGTCGCTTTTTTGAAGGTGATGCTTCAGAAATGAAAGCAGCTTTAGAAAAGCTCATGGCTTTGCCTGAAGATACAAAAGTTTATCCAGGACATGAGTATACTGCTTCCAATGTGAAATTCTCTAAAACTGTGCTCGGAAATCATAATGAACATCTGAATGAACTAGAGCACTTTTGTTCGACTCATGATGTCACAACGGGTGTATTCACTATTGGACAAGAGAAACTTTTCAACCCATTTGTTAGACTCACTGATCCTGAAGTGCTTCGTTCAACCCAGGAGTCTGATCCAGTCAAAGTTATGGACAAATTGCGGTCATTAAAGAATAAATTCTAGACTTTCTTCACAGATTTTGAAGAGAATCTAGAAGACTCTCAATTCCTCTCAATACACTTTCATCATATCCCTTTCCAGGAGTGTATTTTGTGTGCGCAAAGTCGATTAGTTTGAGAACACTCAAAGGAGACTCGACATCTCCTGGCTCGATATCATCTTCATCGATGGGTTCTGGCACCAGAATGTCTTTGTAATCCAATTCCCTCCAATGATTGAAATCATTCTCGTATATTATTAGTAACGAAGAACTAATCATGCGCAATTCGTTATCTATCAAGCAGTTGTACAACATTTGCAATCTTACTAGAGTATTTTTTATGATAAGTTGTTGCACTTCTTCGGGCAGATCGTTGTGAGTGAAAAAGAGCTTTAGTGCTTCTCCAATGTTGTCTCGTGTTAGAGACTTCCCAAATGTTTTGTCAAAATATAGATATTCATCATTTTGAGTAGATATCGGATTAAGCTGGATACCCTGAAGATCGGGAGTCGATTTATTGGACCGAGATATTTGCATGCCACAAATTCTATACCCTAATGATCCCGATGTAGTTGTCTGTGATACCTTTTTCATCCTTTCGATCTTTTCGTTGGCTGCCGATTCATCATACAAAATATCACCAAGTTTAATATCAATAACACTTGGTTTCCTAATACAGTGTAGGACATTTTCTAAAACCATGAGCTCTGCATTGTTTGTTGAAACGTTGATCTCATTTATCTTTAGTTCTTTGACCAATTCTGGTTGTTGTTCTTTGACTTTGTCCAATATACCAGGGATCATAGTCCCATAAAACGTGGGTATCCAGTGAAACAATTGCGATCCAAGATCAACATCATGATCCAATTTTAAAGCTAGCTCTTGCGTGTCAGTGTAAAATTTTACCTCCGTTTTGCTAGCAGGTTTCAAAAAAAGAGACCCATCAACAGTCTGCATAGCACCGTCGTGGCCGGCAGCCTGATGTTGAAGAGGAATTAAAGACATGCTACAATTTTTTAAAGCACAGCCTCGAATCAATAAAAGAGTCCTTTGGTTCTATTTAACGTTTTCTTCGAGAGGAATTAACATATCGTCCTCTTCCAACACGCACATTGACAGGCTTGATATGTTCTGTTCCTGTAAAGAAAGGAGAAATAAAGTTATCAGCTGATCCACCTCCGACGTACTCTTGCATCGCTTTCTCATTTTGTCGAAGCTGCCATTTGGCATTTTTCAGGGCCTGTTGGTACTCCTTCTGATCTTCCCTTAAGTATATATCTTCGATATTCGGATTGCCCTTGTGTTGGTAACCTTGCTTTCCGTATTTCTTGGCGTAATTTCTTGAAAGTGGGGATGGAAGGGAATATTTGTCACCCTTTTTGTGCCATTCGAAGTTTTTCTTCAAATGAGGAATGATCTCACCACGAGAGTTAACAGAAACTGCACATCTTAATAGTGTAGCCCCTCCACATGATGGACAGAAGTGCTTTGGAGTGCCATCTTTGGGGATGGGAACTAGCGTAAAACAGGCATGACATCTCAACATATAATTTCGAACCCTTTGAATCCTCAAACCTGACATGGCATTCATCAAATTCAATCCCATCTGAAGGGAGACGTTCTGGACAGCAAAATCCCCTGTTGCTAGAGCAACCTTAATCTTGTAAGATGCAGTGGTTGTCTCAACTTGTTCATTGTCGTCTTTTAACATTTCCTCAGCCAGGTTATCAGGGGTAATCCATTCTCCTTCATCTTCTGCATCAGAGTATTCTTCAACAAGGTGTCCATCAATTGTTAATGTTTTCAAATTTTCAACAGTCTCTTCAGTAGCAACTTCCTCTGGGGCTGGTTCACTCACTTCGTCATTAACTTGAGCAACGTCTGCATTTTCTTCTGTTTCTTCAGAAATAGGTTTCTTCCTATGTCTTTTTCCACCTCTTCTTGTTTTCTTCTTGACACCTAGTGATTCTGTCGACTGTTCTGGTTCTGGAACCACATTTTCATCTTTGACTATGTCGTTCTTAATATCACTTGTTGGTATATTATCCTTTTCAAAGCTTTTTGATCTAATTGTGCGCTCTTTCTTTTCTCCCGGGAACGATTTGAGTCTCCAAGGACCGTTGTTCTGTTCACATTCTAGCTCGTATGCAAGTGACAGTATATGTAAGTCGTTTTGCGAAAGTACAAGGAAATCACCAGTCAGTTTGGCAAATTCCACAACTGCCTTAATGGAAGCTGGCTTTGGGTGCCGAATTTGAAGAGAATCTCCCCAGAGAGTTAGTTGTCGTCTGGAATTTTCATCTTTCAGCTCATTAAAAACTCCTGGTGTTGTATAAAATTTTTCTGCAAACTGTTGTAGTTGAGAAGCAGACTGTGTAATCAGAGGACCTGCATCCAACACTAAGGTATTGACTATCGACATGATAAAAAGACAGTTGAAAATATTTTTTAATTTTTTTTCTAGGCTGTGTTACATTGACCTTCTCTAGAATTTCTATACTCTACATTTGATGGCGATAGGAAATTTGATCAAGGAGGGTGAAGTAGCTCTAGACAATGACGATTATTCAACTGCTATACAGAAGGCTAATGAGGCTCTAAATCTCAATGCCAAATCTTTTAGGTCATTACTTCTTAGAAGTCGAGCACTGATGAGATCAAGAAGTTACGATCGAGCTCTTCAAGATGCAAATGAATTGCTCAAAGTTGCTGAAGATAATGGTAAACGAGAAGATATTGCACTGGCATACAAGCAGATAGCGATTGTTGAGTACAGGAAGAAAGATTATGCACAGGCGAAGAAGAATATTGACTCATCTGAGTCTTTGAACAATAAGGATCCAGAGTGCACGATGTTCAAGGGCATGATCGAAAACAAACTTTCAAAACTTCCACCAATGACGGAAGCGCTAAATCAAACAATTACTTCTGAGAATGCTATCTTCAAAGAAGAACCAAAAACAAAGCTGAAAGTTGATTGGTATGATTCAAAGGAGGCTGTTAATATCTCCATTTTCGTTAAAAACGTACCATCGGAATCACTGAAAGTAGATTTTTTGCCAAACTCTCTCAATGTTGAATTCAAAACGAAAAACAACTCAAATTTCACCTATGAAGTTGAATCTCTGTACGATACCATTGATCCTTCAAGTTCGTCTTTCAGAGTTTTTGGCACAAAAATAGAGCTCTGCCTGGCCAAAGCGTCCTCAGTTACCTGGAAACAGCTTCACAAACCAGAAAATGACTTAAAATTGTCACAGATACCTGAAGATGACTCCTCATCTCTGCCTCTTGTTTACCCCAGTTCCTCATCAAAAAAAATTGATTGGTCTCAATTCGATATAGATGAAAAGGAGGAAGCAGAACAGGATCCAGACGATTTTTTTAAGAGCTTGTACAATGGGGCAGATGATGATACGAGAAGAGCAATGATGAAAAGTTACATCGAGAGTAATGGAACGGCCCTGAGTACGGACTGGAATGAAGTTGGGAAAGGAAAGGTACATGTATCACCCCCCGAAGGAGTCGATGTAAAGAAGTGGTAATAAAAATGCTAAGATACATTATAATCAACGCGAAAATGGCATTAGAAGGTCTCTGTTTCCCAGTTCATTGAGATGTCGTTGAGCACTGGATTGTAGACTTTATTTATGGAGGCTGACGGGTGGGGACTGACGTTTTCCTTGAGTTCCTCAGTATAATCTATCAATGAGTCACTGAGCTCAGCAACACAGAGCTTTTCGGCTGAATACTTTTCCGTAGAAATTTGTTCGTTTGATTCCTTCATGTTCTGTGGCGGCGCGTGTGTATTGAAGATTTCGAGTGGACGATTCAAGGGCTTCAAATCAACTTTCGAGCCTAAAGTCTCGCTTTGATCAGTTTTTGTCGGTGGGCTTCGAGATGGAGGAGAAAGGCTGGGCATGATCAGTTGTGGTCGATTCGGTATCTGCGTATGATAGTTGTATTTCATTGGTGATCCACCCTTGATAACAATAGGTTTATTTGAAATTGTGGACCCTGACATGAAATGTGCCATTCTGGATTGTGCTGCTGGACTGGCCTTCACAAATACTGGAGGCTCCACAGGAGATGTATATTGCAGTGTTTTTCTCATGCTATTGAAGCTTGATTTTGATTGGGATGAGGAGTTACGCCCTTTTAAGGGGGAGTTTTCTCTGGAAACAAAAGGATTTGTCATGTCTTCAACGGCTCGCCTTCTTATCAAAGATCCAGCATTAGGAGTGCTTTTATACTCGCTGAAAACTCCAGGCTTAGAGTTTTGGTATCCATATGTTAGCTTTTTAGAGTTGACCGTATTTTGACCCACGCGGACATTTGAATGTGGAACAAACCGGTTTCTCCTTGAAGATGAATTCAAAGTTTCCAATGGCGATTGTTTGATAGGGGATTTGCGGTACGTTCTTCTTCGGCCAAGCTCCGATTCTATTTCTTCGAGCCTTTTAACATATGGCTGACCATTCACCTTAAACTCACGTCCACGTTCTCGCTCGTAGACCACCAGCTGATTTTTGAGATGCTCCACTGTAAGCGGTAGTTGTTTGACCAGTCTGTCTCTCGTTTTTTCTTCGTTACGAAGTATTTTGAATGAATCTCGTTTAAGTAGCCTGTTCGGATCTTTGACTGCCTCATCCAATGAGTTTTTTTCTTGCAATAACCCGTCTAGTTTTGTGATCAATTGTAGGAGTGGCTTATAGTTTTCAACTTCTTGTCTCAAATTTGCCAATTCAGCGTTATGCTGCTCAAGTAGGTCCTCGTCATATCTAGATGGGTCTTCAATAAAGAATGCCGTAAAATTGGAGCGATCTTTAGTATCATACATTAGCAAGTCCCAATAGCCTGTTATTCTGATCCGACTTGACTCAATGAATTTTGAGATGTTGTTCAGTTTTTCCTTTTCTAACTCGTTCACCAGGCTCTCAAAATTGGAAATAGACTTAAAAGTCAAACTTCGATTTGTTTTAAGGAACTCTTGAATGGAATTGTCATTGGGTCTAAGAACTGCCCACAAGTTTTCCAAACTTTTCATTAGCTGACCGACCTTTTCTTGTCTACGCTGCTTTTCATCTTTCAAGGCTTGAAGTTGGCCATCATAGCGCTCAAAACTCAACTTCTTTAACCCTATTTTTGTTTCAATTTCATGATCGGAATATTTGCTGATATCCAGTTGGACTTCCATTTCTAGCTCACTGGATAAGTTTCTGATGTTGTCGATTGTTTCTCTCATTAATTTGCATTTTTCACTAATATGAGACTCCAGACGGGCTATCTCTTGGTTTATCTGTTCTTCAAGATGCGGTCCTACCCTGCTAAACTTTGTACCCATAAGGCCCTTTATGTCCTCAACCTCTTCAATTGTTGAATATTTGAAACTTTCTTCCTTTGTTGGAAGTTGCTCTAGAAATTCTTCAACATCGTAGCTATCGACGGCTTGCAACCTTGTATAAAACTTTCGGATGCTCTTCGATATGCCCACAATTTTCTCGACCAGGATTGGTTTGAAGGTTAAGATACCTTTTTCCACCTCTTTGGTTATTGATTCCATTGTTTCTGTTTCTCCGCAATATTGATTCAAATCGACAAATTTACCTTCACGATAGTCATCGATCATTTTCTGAATTTTGCTGCTCAAAGAGTTGGTGTTTTCGTAAATATTTTGGTAATTCTTAAGCAATCTAAAGATCTTTGTCATTGTATCCAGCGCTTTTACAAACTCTTCATTCAAAATCTCTTGATCTTTCTTCAATTCGGAATAGTAGCCTGTCAAGAGCACACGAACTGATTCGAACCACCTCTCGAGTTTCATATCGCGCTCTCCCACTCTCAAGCCCAACGACTGTAAATCTTGTAGTAGCTTGATTATATGCTCGATTTGAATTCGTGGTTCGTATTTGGCGACCTTTTGTTCCTTTTCTTTTACTTCTTGTATCATTTGAGCTATCGAAGCCAGCTGATCCTGTGACAGACTGTCAAGGACTCCGACAACGTCTTCCTTCAGTTGCATAATTTACTTTCAATAAATAAAGATGAAGCACCTATCTTCACCTTTGATGAAAGATGATTCTTTGTGAGCCGTCGCTGTCTTAATTGTTTACGATAAAATTTAGCCAGATAAAATTTATGTTTACGAAATTCCCAATGCGGTAAATGATACACATACCATGGAAATTTGAATACGGAGCGCTTTCATCTAAAGACCTTATGTAATAGCATTATTAAAGAGCAATGATTCTGTGTGGTTAATGAACCGAAAAGTACCATATTTCTGGCGGAGGCGGTAATCAAATCTCCTGGTCACCTAGAATACAATGATAGATAGACAATTTAGCCTTACTTCATTCTATACTGCCAGGTCTACGGTTGTATAGTGTAGTGGTTATCACTTTCGGTTTTGATCCGAACAACCCCGGTTCGAATCCGGGTATGACCTTTTTTTTAAAAAAAATTTACCATATTTTTTGAAAATAGATTAGATGCCTTATTTGTAGTATATCAGTGTTATTTAACTAAGAAGTAAGTCATTTTCGTTTGATATATGAGATCAGGTCTTTATGATAACCGTAATGTGATTCATCGTCATCAAATATTATAGCCACTTCTGCGACTTTGAGCGACGTTTCGATTGGCAAAAACCTCCCAAACTTGACCAACGATAATTGGAACAAGGCAGCTATTTGCTCGACAATTTTGATTTCAAAATTCGTTGTTGTGCTTGTTCGGTTGATAAGGATTCGGCTCTCGTATTTTTGACGAGACTGGTGAGCTCGTAGCTGCTTGTCTATCAATGTTTTGTGTCTTTTCAGCAAACCATCAACCAAATCACAAAATCTCGAGGTCAAGAATGTATTCGCGTATGTCAGTAGAGTTTGAATGACTTCCAAAGAAGATATCACAACACGTGGATCATCATCTTCCACAAAACTGACGGCTGTCGACCATGTAGAAGCTGTTATAGGTAAGAATTTTTCTTGTTCAGCAGCTAAAAGAGGTAACGCCTTATTCATCAATCGTAACGTAATGTTGGAAACTCTACTGGAACGATGTTTGGAGAGTCGCTCACAGTAAAGAATTATGTTGGATAAAGTTTTGTACATTTTTGGAGTGATCGGGGATTTCCAGGGTTTCTCTAACTCCTTTTGAGGCACCACTGATTCTATTTCTGATGCTGATTCATCATCACTATCCACTTCAAGAATCTTGTCCTTCTTCAAAGTTTCCTCCATAATTTCATCACCTTCGTCATTATCAAGTTCTGGAATTTCCACCTGCAGTTCTATGAAAGAAAATACCTGGTCAATGTCCTGAAGCCCCCAGGGGTGTGGAAATGAAACATTGTCAGTTTGCAAGTCCTCCTCCAGTTGCTTGAAATTGTATGAACGAAAATAATGGTTCACGATTTCATCGATCACTTGGTCAAATACAAGAAAGAATCCTTCACAAAGAGTTGTGTAACTGTGATAGAGGTCTAGCAAAGTGAAAATTGTAGCAATGATGTCATCCAATTGTGAAACAAGCTCAATGCCTCCCACCTTAATCAGAACACTCAAGACTATTGGTGTGCGAGGAGTTATAGTATCTCCGGTAAGATTGATTGACAGAGAATCAGCAAGATAATCACAATTCTTGGATATCAATTGCCCAACCGACCCTGCATACAGCTGGTTAGCAATCGTCAGTGCAACCTCTTGTGCTTTAGAGCGAATATCATAACTAGGTGACGCTAGGTTATCCACAATTGGGTATAAATAATCAACTAGCTCAATCTCAAAATCGTCTCCTAGCATTTTGCAAGCTTTTGAAATACACTCAAGTGCAATAATACTAGATTGTGACAATAAGGGTTCTTCATGATTGGCATTGAATGCCAATATGTCATTTGCCTTTTCTAAGATTGTGTGACAAATTTGCAAAGAATAATCAGGTACTTCTGAACCTAATAGAATATCATCCATCAAACTGGATGGCTTTTGTATGATTTTTGAAGCCAGCCATAATGTTAGTGATTCGGAACGAACGTTGTGTATAGAATCCAATGGTCTCATATTAATCAAAATTGGTTGCAAGAATGATGATCCATTACTTCCCAGCCTTTGAAGCAAAGTGTTCAAAGCCGACTCAACATCTGAATCAATTAAATTTTGCAAAGGACTTACCACTTGTGAGTCTTCAAAGTCAGCCATGGAACTGATGGACAAAAGCTCATTACTGTAAGAAACTTCAACAAAATTCGATTGCTCCCCTTTTCCATTTAAAAGCGAGAAACTCTCTTGCAGTTGATACACCAATTTCTCAGCCAAAAATGAAAAATCGCACTGAAATCTTGATAGGACTGAGCTATAGAAGCTCAACAGGTTAATGAATGAGATGCATTCAGAAACGTCTGGAGAACTGAGTTTGTAATTCGTGTTACCCACTGATGTTTCAAACTCTTTCTTGATCAAGTCTAAAATTTGAGGAGCGTGAGAGGTAAGCTCCAAAAAATCAATGAATTTGTGGTAGTATTCCTCATTCGAGCAAACTTGTGACAGACATGCAATCAATTGAGGCATCAACAGGCCGCAGGAAATAAAACATCGGTTTATTAAAGTCCAGCAAAATCTAAAGTACTGCTCTTGTGCTTCTTTGCGCGTTCCAATTCGAAGAATTATCTTCAAGGCTTTTTCAAGCTGGAATATGGTAGCTTTCAACCAGCTGGTTGTCCTGTGAATTTTTTGATTACTTGTTTCGGGTATTAGTATTTGTAGTCCGTTTTCCTCTGGTTTGTAGTCTTTAAGATCATCCAAAAATTGTGGTTCACCAGTCTTAATAGTCTGTAGATCGAAATCATCGAAGACCTGGCTGGTAATGGTCGTTAATGTGTCCAGCATCTTTCCTGCCACTTTGATCTTTACGTTGTATCTAAAACTTTTGTTGATTGCTGACACCACACCCGGTAGCATGAATGATAAAATCTCTCCGTCTTGAATCATATTGAAAAGCATGTCTAGCGTTTCAGCGCTTTTCAGTTGAAGTTCTGGTGTCCTACCTTTTTGTAGCCAATGAAGCAGCACCGTGACCAAATGTCCAATTGATGGCAGGTTTTTGGACTCATTAACAAACTCCTTCGAGAATCGGATTCCTTGACTTTCTATGCCTTTGATCAGATGGTAATGGCAACTCAACCCGTATTTCAGTGTCTCGTCATCATGTTGAGGCATTTCGTCACCTTTGATGTTGGGCTTTCCTCCAATCAAGAAGGTGATTAGCGGAATCAATTGTTGGGCGAGAGACTGTGAGAGAGAGCCAGGAAGAGACCAGCAGTTGGCAATTAAGGTGTTGATAATTGAAAGTGTATACTCTAGTTCGACCTCCAGAAGTGTTGGGCGTTTGAGCAGTTGAGCAACAGGAACAAAGATATAGTCAGCCAAGCTTGCTGGTAGCCCATTCAGTTTCAAGACAGAATATTCATCTATGATTTCTTTCAACTTCGAATCAAGTCGTTTTAGAGCATCGACCAGTTGTTTGGACGTGAATGTTCCGCTTGGACTGAATGTGATTTCTGAAAGAGATACACAGCTCTTTCTTATCTCACGAAAAACTAGAACTCCAACATCACTTGATGTAGCTGAGTCTAAAGACATCTACAGATGCACACCAAACTAGGTTCTTGAAAAAGTAGATGCATCCCTACACCTGCATAATGGCACCTGGAAGGTAAACTCATTAATTTACGATCTCTGCATCATGAGTTCATGGCACCTGTATACTCCTTTTGAAACTCTCCGTTTGTAACAGGGAGTGCCATTTACTTTCGTTTCGCTCTACCAGGAGGGAAGATGAAGCACATTTGCTGTGGTTTCGTGTTACGTCATTGCTGATTAAGCATGTGACGCTAGCCTCAAGGTAATCGCACTTCTTCCAAGAAAATTTTTCACCTGAATTTTATTTATTCACAAGAAAGCAATTTAAGAGTACGTACAAGACCTCTTCTTTGCTGGTGTTCATATGGATCCTCTACGGATTACCATTGTGACGAAAACGAAATCTGGGACTGAAATTTGGATATCCTTCATGCTCGAACAATGAGATTGGCCATTTTTGATGGACTTTTTTGGTGTTAGTTCCACAAGGTATCTAAATACTCTGTTCCAGAAGACACTTGTTGTCTTGCTCATGACTCCCAAGGACACTCATGCAGCTTTAATTGAAGTTTTTGTCAGAAGAATACTAACTATTATAGATGACCAGAACTTCCGCATTGGCCGACGCTCTCAACGCTATTAACAACGCTGAAAAAACTGGAAAGAGACAAGTTCTCATCAGACCTTCATCCAAGGTCATCATCAAATTCTTGCAAGTTATGCAAAAGCATGGTAAGTTTTATATTTACAACCAAATCACCGGAATGATAACTGGATGGCTTGTCGGTGTTCAGTCCCTCGCTGTCTTTTAAGTTTCCGGAAGATTAATGTAGGAAATGCTTCTTACACAGCACCAATACACTCATTATAGGTGTCTGTTTACTTTTCCTCAACATTCTCATTATCAAACAAATACTAACAGTTCTTAGGTTACATTGGAGAATTCGAGTATATCGACGATCACAGATCTGGAAAAATTGTCATCCAGTTGAACGGTAGATTGAACAAGTGTGGTGTCATCAATCCTAGATTCAATGTCAAAATCGCTGACATTGAAAAATGGACTGACAACTTGCTACCAGCCAGACAGTTCGGTTACGTGATTCTCACCACCTCTGCTGGTATTATGGACCATGAGGAGGCAAAGAGAAAGCACGTTGCTGGTAAGATTTTGGGATTTGTTTACTAGTTAAGTATTTATGAGATAATAGTTTTTGATATGTTTAATTCAGAGGAGTACAAGATTTTTTTTGATTTTGTATGTAAGCCATTCTAATAACTTATGCTATATGATGCATGCTAGTCACTATGAGGGTAACGATCTGAAACACATGTTTTACAATTACCTAACCAAAATGAGATTCCATTGGCTAGTCAATTTCTTTGATTCCTGACAATATGCTACAAACTTTGGCTGTGTAAATTGATCGAACATGGAGGATCGGCGGTTATCCTCATTTTTTGAAGTATCAAGAATTGAGTTGAACCGTTTACTTTCCGATAATCAGAATGCGTGTGGTTTTGAAAGCCTTGACAGCTTTTGTGCTTGCAACCAGAGCGTTTTGCGCCGTTCATCCTATCGAAATCAAGGATAGACACTTTTATGATTCGGTTACTGGACGTCCAGTAAGTTCCTATTTCTTTACCCAAATTAGACTCTAACAATTAAGTTCTTTATCAAGGGTGTTGACTATCAGCCTGGTGGATCTTCTGCGGTTAACCAGCTTAGTGATCCACTATCAGATGTTGGAAAATGTGCAAGAGATATCGTTTTGTTCCAAGCTCTCGGAATAAATACAATACGAGTTTACTCGATCAACCCTGATCTCGATCACGATAAGTGTATGACCTTATTGGCAGCAGCAGGGATTTATCTTGTGCTAGATGTTAATTCACCTTTGCCCAATCAGCACTTAAACAGGTATGAACCTTGGTCCACTTACAATGCCGACTATCTGTCACATATATTCAAAACGGTGGATGTATTCTCTGGTTACAATAATACGCTGGCATTTTTTGCTGGAAATGAGATCATTAACGATAAACTTTCGGCTAAGGTTTCTCCAGGATACATCAAAGCTGTTGTGAGGGATTTGAAGGATTACATCAGTTATCAAGCGCCTCGTAAAATTCCTGTTGGTTACTCTGCCGCTGACGATTTGAGTTACAGAGTGTCATTGGCAAAATATTTGGAATGCTATGATGCTAGTCCATCAGAGAGTGTTGATTTCTACGGTGTAAACACCTATCAATGGTGTGGAGAGCAAACATTCCATTCGAGTGGTTATGATCATCTGGTTAACGACTACCAGGACTATAGTATCCCAATCTTCTTCTCTGAGTATGGCTGCAATGAAGTTCTGCCTAGGAAGTTCAATGAAGTTGGTAGCATATACTCTACTCAGATGTCTTCAGTGTTTTCTGGAGGCCTTGTCTATGAATTTGCTCAAGAACCAAACAATTACGGTTTAGTCGATTACGATGAAGAAGGAAACGTTTTGCTTTTGAGTGATTTCCATGCTTTCAAAGAGCAAATGGCTAAAGTTGTGGATCCTCCTCTCTCAAAAAAGCCAAGCTTCCAGACCCAAAAAAGTGGAACTTTTGGTAAGGGAACTCGCAACAAACATCAGAAGAATAAAGTTTGCGACACTCAGTACCAAAACCTAGATATTACAAGTGGAGTTCCTCGTTCTTTGGGAACAGCAATGATTGCAGGTGGTGTTAAAAAGTCAAAGAAGGGTAAATATGTTGCTGTTACCGAAGACGACATGACCTGCAAGTATAAAATCTTCGATGTGGACGGAAGAGAAGTGATGCAAAACTCCAAAATCAAAGTGGTCCCAGAACCGAGAGCAATTGGAAGCAAGCAAAAGATTTGGAACAATAGTAAGTTTAGAACTGAAAAACCAAAGCTTAACTTATTTTGAGTCTTTGGGTGTCACTAAAGAACTAATACGTGGATACTAACTATCACTACTAGGAGCCTCCAAAACTGAACTTTCACTATTTCAAAACACTTTGTATGTGTTTTTTGTTGGATTACTGGGTTATTTCGTTTAATCAAGTTCAGATGCAGGTGTTTTATAGAGATCCCAGTCGCCGCTCTTTCCTCCTGACTTTCTCACCACACGACAATCGCTTATTTGCATCCTTTTATCCACAGCTTTGCACATGTCGTACACAGTAAGTAGAGCAATGGTTGCGCCTGTCAATGCCTCCATTTCTACCCCTGTTTTTCCGTCACAATCCACTTTGCACGAGACTTTGATGCTATTATCTATTTCGTTGTGAGTAAGATCAACTTTGATGCTCGTGATACTAATAGGATGACAGAGAGGGATCAGTTCCGATGTTTTCTTGACAGCCATAATCCCTGCAATCCGTGCAACAGATATAACATCTCCTTTCTTATTCGATTCCGATAGTAATAATTTGAGAGCTTCTTCGTTGCTAAACTTGATGTTTCCCTCAGCAGTAGAAGAACGGTGGGTCACCTGTTTCTTGTCAATTGCCACCATTTTTGCCTCTCCTTTCGAATTCACGTGGGTAAGTTTGGCTCCTGTGGAGTAGCACCTCCTAGGAACAAAACCAAATCTTGTCATTGGCACTTGAAGGTTAGTAGGTAAAAGTAGCGAGCAAGATTTAACAGTAATTATTAGCCACCTATCAGTATCATTGGTCTATTGGGCATTTCTCCGAGTTCGTCGAGACCGGCATGTTTTTCTTTTTTACCCTTGACGGCTTTCCCAATAACTTGAAGAATCTGCTCTTCAGAGTGCTCAGATCGAAGTAGATCTCTCAAAGATGTCTCAGTGTTATCAAACAAGCAAACTTTCAAATTACCATCAGAAGTAATTCTTAAACGAGTGCATGTACCACAAAAATCAGACGTCATTGAAGTGATGAATCCAACTTCACCCCGAAAGCCTGGAATTCGATAAACTTTGGCTGTATCCCCATGTTTGTGTTCCAATCTATAAATATCTGGATATTTGACCTTGATGTTGGAAAGAATGTCTTCGTACGAGACCAGCTTATTCGTCGACCATTTATTCCCATCAAAAGGCATGTATTCAATGAAACGGACTTCAACTTTGTCGTTCTTGCTGAGTTCAACAAAGTCTAAGATTTCATCCTCATTAACGTTCTTCATCACAACAACATTCACCTTCACTTTGGGGATATCGAGCTCCAACGCTCTTCTAAGACTTTTCATTACTGCGCCCAATCCGTTGCGTCGCGTTATTAATTGAAACTTACCGTTGATAAGAGTGTCTAAACTCAGATTCAAAGAGGTGAGCCCATGTTTGAATAGGTCGGGAAGCTTTCTATGCAGCGCAAGACCGTTTGAGGTAATGCAAATTTCCTCGATCCCATCTATTTGATTTATCCTAGCCACCAAATCAACGATATCTTTCCTCACAGTTGGTTCACCCCCCGTTAAACGGATTTTCCGAACACCTTGTTGAGCAAACATGGAAGCCAGCTTCACTATCTCATCAGTAGTCAACATATGGTCAGGGGGGGACAAGTCAACACCATCCTCAGGCATACAATACACGCAGCGGAGATTACAACGTTCAGTTATGGAAATTCGTAGATAATCATGTTTGCGACCATAAGAATCCGTCAAAAATTCTGAAAACCGCTTCACCGGGAGCTTTCTGAGAATTTCCAGTCTTGATTGTGTTCCTGATGGTCTCAAGGAATAATATCGAATAAAGGAAGTGGCAAGCTTCATACCATAGATAAAAAAAATTTTGATAAGATTGTAAAAGCGAGCATATTTATACTATGACACGACGTCCCTCGAGGCTGACTTTTTTAGAGTCTGCTGGACAGAAGTTGGATCTCCGAGCACATCAGAGAACCTACCAGGGAGCTTATATCCGCACATGTCTTGGATGTTTGTCGTTCTCGCTCGTCATCCTCAAGCTGTTTACTACCGAATTTTACCCCATTGGACTTGTCTTCAACGCTTACGGTCTTTTGATTTGTGGAATAGCATACTTGAGGTCAAAAAACATCGATCTGTATTTACAAGGACCCACACAAGACACTGAATATTTTAAAACATCAGGCAATTATGTTTTATGGTTAACGGCAATAAGTTTGGGGTGCTATATAACGTTATTTGTGTTAATTTCTAAGTTGTAATGAATACATTACTCTTCCTTGACACCTCCTGCACCGCTAATCTCGGCCTTCTCAATAGAAGCCTTGTCGGTCTTCTGCTGGTTAGCTCCGAAACCTCCAAACATTCCGGCGTTGGCCTTGAATGGTCTCTTGAGGTCTCCGGTAGCTGGCTTACCGAAAACGTGGATTTGAACAAGGTTGGACTCAAAAGCACTCTTGACAGGAGAAATCGATTGCATCAACAATGGGTTGGCGTACTTCAGGTACAAGTGCATGAAGGCCATCATGGCCACTCCAGTGAAAACACCCTTGATAGAGCTTTGCAATTGGACCAAATCATAGTCCTTGACGGTAGTGGTGGTTAGCTTTTGCTCGGTCTCGCCTTGCAAAGCGTTAGGAGCCTCCAAATATTTCAAGGTGGTCAGATCATTCTTCTTAACGATGGTGTATCTGGTGTACATGTACACACCCAATGTCAGCAAAGTACACGAGATGTACAAAGCTCTAACGTAGAAAAGGATGGTAGGATCTTCGAAGTCAAGTCTACGGGAGACTTGCATCATACCCAGCATGAGGACAAGATTGGACACAGCAGGATTCATTTTGAAGGCGAATTGTCGAGGTGGACAAAAAAAAACAAAATTTTCCGCAGGCTGTGGAAGATAAGCGAATAATGAAATCCCGGAAACCAGCCCACAGGTTTGCACATAATAGGGCACAATGGGCCCAGCTATTGATAAGAACCAACCGGGTGCCAACGCCAAATCATCTCAGTAGATTCGCAAAATATGCCGTGTAATCATTGTCATCTCGGAACAAGGACCTTCAGCTTTTCCAGTGTCGTGCTGGCTGTGTTCTGCCAAACTGCGTGCCACTAATGATCGGGTATTTTTTATTGCAAGAGGGCAAGATAGGGTTTCAGATTATAGGCACTTTCAGCACTTGAACGAGAATCTCACTTATTGGAGTCAGTGACATCTAGATACGATTTCTCGCGATAGGCAACTGTGACTGATCAGGTTACATTCTCTTTCAAAGGCTCCTGTGCTCTTCTCCCCATTCCTACTTAGGCGCTACTTTACTATTACTTTGATTTGTGGTCAGAAGTTTTTGAGCCAAATTCGACCTCAAAATGACCGATTCGTCTTCCAGATTATCCGCTCTACATCCGGCACCGCCCCCTGAGGTGAATCCTTGGACGAAATCCATCTCCCCTGTTCCAGCTACGATGCCAAGAGAGCCAAATTCAGGAAAAGCTCCTACATATTCAGTCCCTCAGAAATCTCCCGCTCCTGTCATAGCAGCAAAGGCTAAGAAGACAGGAAAACAAAAATGGGTGCCCTTGGAGGCAGAAATCATGGTTTCTTCACCCTCCAAGCCCAAGATCAAGTCCAATGGCGACTCTAAAAAAAAGGATACAAAAAACAACCATATTCAGAACAAAAGAGACAACCGCAAGAACCATTCCAGACTCGACCAGTCGGACTCAGTTGTTTCATCCGCAAGTTCAGACTTATCTAGCAATTATACAGATGTTGCAGATCCTCCTGAACAGAAAATGTTGACGAAGTTGGCTTCTCAGCTCACCATGAGTTTAGCCGAGGGCCCCGAAACAGCACCACCTACATCTGAGTCACAGGGTACTTTGGTATCAATAGATCTGGAAAGTCCATCAACGCCTCAAGGAGCTACCAAAGAATACTACCCGCCTAACGATTTTTCCAATAACAGATTTCACAGAAGCAAGAGTTTTAATAACAAGTATAATAAGCGGAATAAAGCTCCGTATCCGCGATCTTCCCAGACGCCCGCTTCTTCAATTGCACAATATCCTATGCTACCATCTACCCCTTATTACTATCCTTATTATGTGCCACCACCGACTTCATATGTCAATATGTCGGCATCTCCGTCGCGCAGAGATAGTCGGACTTCGCAATCGCCTTCCCGAGGCTCCCCCAAAGAGTCTCCCGAAGAATTCTATGATTATTTCGTGGATTCAAACTCTCCTAATGGGAGCCCTAGTGGTGTTGGTGTCATGTCACCACCACCAGCATATGGAGACCAAAAATTGTATTACGGAGTTGTTCCAGGGATGCTTCCTCGGCCACCAAGCGGCGCCTCAAGTCCATCGTCGCCTGCTCCCTACTATATGCCCTATTACTTACCTCAGCCTAGGGTTGGGTATGCTCCAATGCCAACTCAATATCCTTATCTACCTCCTCACATAAACAAGGAAGATGACGTTCTTGAGCGTTTAACCAGGCAGATCGAATACTACTTTTCGCTTGATAACCTTGTCAAGGATGTTTATTTGCGAAAGAACATGAATTCTCAAGGTTTTGTTAGCCTGAAGTTCATTGCTGGTTTCTCTAGAGTGAAGTCTCTCTGCGGAGGGGATATCGGATTATTGAGGGAGGCCATGAGAAAAGCCGATAATCTACAGGTGGATATCTCAGGCGAGAATGAACAGGTTCGATTACGAGATGACTGGCAAAGGTGGATATTACCTAAAGATCAACGAGAAAAATAACGAGTTGCGTTACTATGCTTTAATGTGTACATGCGGAATAAACGAATCAGGAGAAGATTTTTTTGTTAAGAAGGCGGAGGTCTTCCAAACGACGGTAATGGAAAGAACGAAACTCAGTGGAATTCAGCAACTTGGTGTCTTCTTCATTGAGAATTGTGAACTGCATTCCATGCAAATGTGACTTGTCAAGTCTATTTTTCAGAAAAACCAGCTCCTGGTCCAAAATACTTTGAGTGTCGTACAATCCATTTAGTTTCTTGAAAACCTGGAAACTCTTCGAGTTGGCAAGGATCTCAAAATTGATGCTCAGCAATTGTTGGTGGGTATGTGGTTGCTGTGAACCCTGATTTTGGAGCTTTAGAAAAACGGCTTTGAAACTATCAATATTGAGGAAAACATCGTTTTTGAACAGATCGTTGTACGTTTCCACAACCTCTTCGAGAACTCGTGCTATGGACGATTGCAACGAGACAAGCATTGAATTTTTGAAACAACTTCTGGCCACAGAACCAGCAGTAAAGCTTACTATTTTTTTGGTATTAAGCAATTCCGAGAGCATTTCAATAAGATTCTGGTGATGATGTATAAGAATTAACATGTAGGATGTGTTCGACAATGAGTCCAGTAAATGCAAATTGAGATTGTACCATGTTTTCAACTCAGTTTCGTAGTGGGACAACTGGTCATTTAATGAGATTTTCGGTGCTATTTGTTGTTTGGTTTTTGAGTTGATGTGGGGCGTATTAAGCACGCCGTCCATGGATTCCACTAAAGACATTGAGAAGCCAGAGTAATATATTGTAACGAGAGTTTAAAAAAACTGAAATTTTTCCATGACTCACCCTTAAACAGAACATTAGAAAAAGCATGCGAGCCGCATGGCTCAAATGCTGTCAGATTAAAAACGGGCTTTGCGTATCTAATTGGTATTTATTTTAGCTCGACTATATGAGGGCCCACGTGAACGAAAAGGGGATCATTCTCTATAGCCATTGATGATTCTGTGAAGTATATATAGTAGGAAGAGTTGTTGCAGGTGTTTCTTCAATTATGAATCACGATCATAACAGCAAGGATACCGAAGAAGCAGTGACCGTTATTCGCTCTGGTAGCAGCTCTATCAGCAATACTAAGAACCCTTTTCTTGATCCTTTTCTCAGTAATTACTGGAGATCTGTGTATAATGACTGCCAATACGAATGCAGAGAGCAATTCGACCCGCAATTTGAATGGAGTGATGAGGAGGAACGCAAACTCGGATGGAAGCTGGACTTGAAGGTCACTGCTTTGGCGTGTTTTATGTTTGTTGCACTGCAAGTTGATAGAGGAAACTTAGCTCAAGCAGTGGCCGACAATTTGCTAGAAGATTTGCACCTTACTACGGACATGTACAACAACGGAAACACCATATTCTTCATTACTTTTATCCTGAGCGAGGTTCCATCTTCATTAATTTCTAAACGGCTAGGGGTTGACAGATGGGTTCCCTTTTTGATGATTTCATGGTCGATAGTCGCCATATTACAATGCAAAATGGTGGATAAAACCTCTTTCTACGTCACAAGGGCACTTCTTGGATTTCTCGAAGGAGGATTCACTCCAGAGTTGATTCTATGGATGTCATATTTTTTTACATCTGGTGAATTGTCGATGAAGCTGTCTTACTTTTGGACTGCCTTGTCTCTTACCCAAATGGGCACTGCATTAATGGCCTATGGAATTTTACGTATGCGTGGAATCATGGGGATGACAGGGTGGCAATGGCTTTTTCTGATAGAAGGAGTTTTTACGTTGCTGATAGGCATAATATCAGCATTTTTGATGGTCCCGTCAGTGGTGCAGACGAAGAGCCTGTGGAATAGAGAAGGCTGGTTCACCGAACGTGAGCAAAAAATAATAGTCAACAAGGTGCTCAGAGATGATCCATCTAAGGGAGATATGAATAACAGACAGGGAGTGACGCTTTCCAACCTGGTCAAAGCACTTATGGATTATAACCTGTATCCACTGTACATCATTGGTATTCTGGCATACATTCCCTTGAATCTCTTGACCAGCTATATGACTCTTGTTTTGAGACATCTTGGATTTACAACCCTGAATGCCGTGTTACTGACCGTCCCTTACAGCCTGATTCATATTGTGCTTTTGATCGGTATAACCTGGCTGAGCGAAACGGTTAACGAAAGATCTCTGGTTTGTCTTCTTTTCGCTCTGTATGAGATTCCTCTTGTTGGCGTGCTTGCGTTTTGGAAGGACTCAATGACAAATAAATGGGGCACCTGGACCATCTGTACGCTGATTCTGGGGCTACCATATATTCATGCAATTTGCTTAAGTTGGGTTTCGCGAAATTCCTGCTCTCTCAAGACGCGCTCAGTCTCCACGTCGCTGTATTATATGTGCGCGCAAATCGGGTCTTTGATTTCGGCCAATATTTACCACGAAAGCGATGCTCCGTTGTACCGTAAAGGTAATGCCACCTTATTTTGGCTTTCGGTGGCTATGATTCCGATTCTGCTGCTTACAAAAGCTTTTTACATGCACGTTAATCGGAAACGTGAGCTCAAGTGGCAGCTAATGGATCCTGTAGAGCGCGAGAATTACATCACCAATACCACAGACGTGGGCTCGCAACGTTTAGATTTTAGATTAGCCCATTAATATTTGCTGCTCCCCAAATAGGTAAATACAATTTATAACAATCGCCATGTGGGTCCCTAAAGTATCAATTGTGTTTGCTAGATGTAAACAAAACAAATAACCAGTCTCTGGCAATTATGATCAAAGATGTAAGCAACTATGTGCCTGAGTTCGAGATTCCCTACACTTTACGGTGCAAAGCAAGACAATTGTACATTAGCTACAAAAACTGTGAGTTTCGCTGTATAACCGTAGAGCCACCGTTGGACGTCAAGTACAAGGGGAGATGTCTGTTCGTGCACGGGTATCGAGAGGCGAGCGAGCTCCATATCCGATTCATGGACTCCTTGGCTCTTCAGGGCTATTTTTGCTTCATCTACGACCAGCGACGCAACGGTCTTTCTCGTTCTCTGGGATTCTTTGGCCACACCAATGATTTCTACACATACAACGACCTCGAGTTTTTCGTGAGCTACAATCTGTCGTTGGAGAGGAAGAGTTTAATTCTCGTGGGACACTCCATGGGTGGAGCAATAGTACTCGACTACATGATACGTGGAACCCACAGAGACAAGATTTGCAAAGCTGTGTGCTCCAGTCCATTGTTAGTTCATCGCGATGACAACTCGGTTTCGCGACGCATAGTCATGAGTTTGCTAAGTCGCATCCCCCTAATCAACCTGCTTCCTCTTCAGAAAACAGACACCAACCTGGTGAGACAGCAGCAGAATCAGCAGCAAATTTTGGAGCAGAACGATTTTGAAAAATTGGCTATGCGCAACAGACTGACTACAGACATGAATTGGCTACAAACTGTCAATGAGATTCGCCTCATTTCCAAGCCAGGAACTATCCAAGAGGTGATGCATATACTCAGAAGAGGGATTTTTTTGGTGCAGAATCCATTCCGGCTCAGACGGAGAATCGAGGAGACAGACTGCAAGCTACTAATCTGTCAAACATCGAACGATCCCCTCGCGGACGAAACAGCGGTCCATACCTTGTCGCGAAACATACCGCAGATGAAAGTCCAGTGGTACGAGGGATGCAAACACGCGCTTTTCATTGAGCGAGAAGGCGTTTTTCGCCAGGTGCTGAACGATGTGCTGGAATTCCTCCAGAGCTGATACGATCACGTGGTCTGTGCTGATAAGATCAGATTAAAATGTTGCGTCGATCGACCCATGCGAAAGCACGTGCCCTGCTCGGGAATGCTGCGAATTTTGGGTTCCTCAGGTGTGCGGCTCACACGTGGGGGTCTTGGTCACAAGACCATTCTCACCAGGGGCCGTTCAGGCACCACCTTTGGAGGTCACAGACAGAGTTTTGATCGTCTTCTGCTGGATCGCCCTTTGCGTTTAGATGCAGGACACGCATAACCGGGAGTCATTACCAATTGCAACAATTTAATTTGCGTACTTGCATATTCTCGTATGCTAACCCAGGGCACGAGTCGGGTGCACGCACTGCTATTAATTAAGTTGTTATCCAAATATATAGATATCTGAATCGATTATTTTGTCAGTATGGGCGAAAACACAGAAAACAACTCAATGACTGAACAGAACGATGCCGGAACAGGGTTACTCCCACCGCCTCCTATATTCAAGCCCACCTTTGTCCAAATGCAAACGAGCTCCTCTTCTGGAGCACAAATGACAGCTGGTTCGTCTGAGTTGTCGGCCAGCGTCTTGGGGATGAACAACTCGCATTATCTCACCTCATCGTTTGTGTCTGGCGACGAATGTAGCAAGCTCGTTCAACTCTCGCCCTCCATCTCGCCAAAAATGCAGGTCGTCGATTCTCCGTGTCTTGGATCTGGCAGCCCGGTGCTGACAGCAAACAGGAAGAGACGTCGGTCCACAATCAACAATAAGGAGGAACTGGAGCGCAAGAAGAAAGAGCTGAAAAACCAGCACTCCATCATCGAGAAAAAACGGCGAATCAAAATGAACAGAGAATTCGAAGCGCTTAAGTTCATTGTTCCCGCGTGTCGGCTCAACATATTGAGTGGTCTCAATGAAAACAATTTCGAGAACTCCAACATGATGCACAAGCTCACCATTCTACAGAGCACCGTCGAGTACATCAAATATCTCCACCTGGTGATCAAGCTTCTCAAGCTCCAAATGCTCACTCCCAAGAGCACGCGCTCGTATTTTAAGAAGTGGCTCGCGAAGAACGACAACCTGAAGTTTGTGGACTTTGACCTTGATTTGCAAGGGTACCGAAAATTCGATCAAGATTATAATTTTGAGGACATTTTCCTCAGAGTGTGGAAAAACAACGGCAGTATGCCGCCAGAGGACCTGGATACCATCTCCAAAGAGCTGGAAAATATGATCCAAGTTTCCTCCGACGAAAGTGACGAAGAAAACGATCGCAATGAGGAGCAAGCTATTTCCGCTGATCCTGAACTTATTTGCAATCAGATGCCAACACAGCTGCCCAGCCCGCTAGTTACACCTGAAATGAGCCAGATGTCAAGTTCCGCCGGCTCACTTAGACGCTTTTCGACCTCAGTTCAGACTGGACTGAGCAATTCAGTTTCTGCTAGCTCTCCATTCAAGCTCCCACTTCCTGCTCTTGTCGATGAAAGAGTGGTGATGGATAAAAGTGGCGATATACACACTGAAATCAACGCTTCCAAGGCACTTATGCTATTAAAAAATGACGAGAGCAGAACAAGTATTGAGAGTCTCCTTAATTAATAAATTTAAATTGTCATGAATATTAAAATTAAACGTTGTATGTTCACGATAGAAGCAACAGCACAGAAACAGAGACGGTAGCAACGATCGATATACATGTGAAACGAGAACGACAAAGGAATCGCCTCTAGATTAGAGTAACTGTGGATGTCGATCTTTAAAATGTAATGAAAACAACATGGTTGCAACAGTTAACTTTTTATTCAACAATTGGTTGCGTGGTCTAGTTGGTTATGGCATCTGCTTAACACGCAGAGGGTCCCCAGTTCGATCCTGGGCGCGATCATTTTTTTCTTTTACATTACGGTTTATAGCATTTTTCAGAACATATTGTAGCAAGACCAAAATTGTTCACAAATCGGTTGCGTGGTCTAGTTGGTTATGGCATCTGCTTAACACGCAGAGGGTCCCCAGTTCGATCCTGGGCGCGATCATTTTTTGCCAAAAATTCAAATTTTTTGCCTCGTCGTCTCTGCTTACGTAACACAACTTAGGTCTATAATGTACAATCATCTATTAATCTTTATGCGAAAGCGATGTTATCCCATAACTCCTTTTGTCGAAACTTGTAGGCTTGCGAAATGCCCCCGGTTTGCGAAGACCGCTGACTGCGTCCGTTGAGGGGCCCTTGGAAACAATAGACCGCACTATCGGGGTTGCAGATTTCAGGTCCACCGGAGGTCTTTGGTAGTGAGGAGCTCGCAGCTGGCGGGGGGGCCCACCGGCGTGCGCGTACACCTGGTCGTCCAACTGCTCCACCTCGCCCGTCGGCTTGGCGAACTTGGTCACGTGGTCCGGAAGACTCATGAGGTCGGGGTCTATTTTGACCTTTTTCAAGTCCTCGTTGTGTGTGGTAGATTCGAGAGACCTTTTGGCAGCAGAGGGGTCCATGGCCTTAAAATTGAGCGTTCCGGGTTGGGTGGAAGAGACGTTGAGCTGGTTATTTAGGGAGTTCACCAGCGAGCTCACGATGGATGGAACCAGACTTTCGCTCAACGATTTATTCGAGACAACGTATGCTGCTGCCAACGACGTTGCAAGCACAGGGATCTTGGAGGTTTCGTCGTGGGGACGAGCTCCACAGAGGGCATGGTATAGATCAAAAACGTTGGCGTTCACCCTTGGGTCTGATAGAACTGCTGCCACGGGCTCCGACCCGTGCTCGGACTCGGCAGTTATGCTGTTAGCGAACTCTGTGCCATTTTTCTCCAGTCGTTTGCGCTTGCGGCGCTCGAATTCGTCAGTGATCCACTTTTTCTTGATCTCCTCGTCCTCTGGCTCTGTGAAGATCTGGTTGGCTCTTTTGATCACCCGGGCACGCAGATCGTTGTCTCTATTTCTTTCTATGTTAATGACTCTCCATCTCTTTTTTCTTTCTCTGTTTTCGAGTCTGATGCGCTCCTTCTCGTCCATTTCCGAGGTATCAGATTTGACCCTGTTCTTGGCTGTGTACTTCAGGCCCGTTGCCTGGTTCCCGTGTATATTTTCCATTGCCTGCGAGACGCTCTTGCGAATGGACTCGAGCTGCACCGGGGATATTTGGTCGGCGATGTGCGTGCTGTCTAGATTCGCCAGGTTCAAGCTGCTCAAAATGGTGCGCAGAAACGAGCCTTCCGATTTCTTGGCGTACGACGGGGCGCTGGGAGTCGCTGTCTGGGAATGAGAGCCAGACTTGGGCGACGACGACCGCGAAAGCTTCTTGGCATAGTCCTGGAGCATTTTCTCGCGCTGCAGTGCCAGCGTCTCTGCGATCGAGGGCGACTTGTCGTCCGGCCGCTGGAATTTCTGGAACTGCTCTAAAACAGAGGTTTTTTCCACGCTCCTGATGGGCCCAGGGATCGACGTAGGAGGAGTGGGGACGGTGAATTGTAAAACACTGGCCGGCAAGGACTCTGACTTCGGCTCGGAAACCGGCTCCTTTTCTCGCTCCTGTTTCTGACGAAGCTCTCTGTCACGCTGTTGCTGCGCCAACAGAGCACGCGCCTGCTGCTGCAAACGCTGCTGGACCGCGAGATTGATCTGGTTGCGTTTGTTCTGGGACTGTTTCTTATTTTCCTTTTCTGTAGGCTCTGTGTCATTCATCGACGAAATTAAATGCTCTGGATCCTCCATGGCCATCTCCATGGCCTTCTCCATCATCTTGGACCACTGGAACTGGTCCAGGTCGGTCTCGGAACTCTTTTTGGCGGCATTCTTGTCTGGAAAGAGATTGGTATCCACCACATTCTGCACCATCTCAGCCAACGCAGACTCCAAATCCTCCTCGTGGGCGTCCATCGGAATATCCAGAGCGTCCAGATTGTCCAAGTTATCCAGCTGCTCCAAAGGTTCCAGCGACTTGAGATGCTTGTCCAGCTGCTCGAGCTGGTCGTCTGTGGTCTCTTTTGGCTCCTTCACACGGTCAATCGCCTCGGCAATGGCCTGCGAAAGCTCGTCGTCCGGCTTCGAACCATCAACAGAGCCGGCGTCGGGTGCATCGAGCGCCTCAATGGCACTGCTGATCTCAGTAAGCAGCTCTTCGTCCTTATTGTCATGTAAAGCGTCTTCTATGGCCTGGCGCAGCTGGTGCTCGCTGAAAATCTCGTTTTCATCAAACTCGTAGCCGTCGTCGGGCTTGTTTCCAGAGGGAGGGATGCTGTCGGGCATCCTGGTTATCTAATCAATAATCCGGGGTAATATTTTACAAAACACAGTCACACACGGAGGTGTAAAATAATAATTGATAAATAAAATTTTAAGAAAATCAGGTGCGGGCATAAAGGAATCGACGCGTCGATAGACACGTCATCAAGGAACAATTACAGACAGATACCTGATTATCTAGGATATATTATCTCCTATTGAAATATTCATTTAGGCATTGTAGGTCGAAGCAGAAACGTTACCTCCCTTACCGGTCCAGTTAATGTGGATGAAGTCCTCCACCTTTCTAGACTCGGTAGCAAACTCAGGCAAGATCTTGAAAGTGTGAGCACCAAAATAGTCTCTTTGAGCCTGCAACAGGTTGGCTGGCAATTGCTTGGATCTGTAACCGTCGTAGAACGAAAGAGCAGTCGAGAAGGCTGGGGTTGGAACACCGGCCTCAATGGCGATACCAAGAGTCTTTCTCCATCCGGACTGGGCCTTAGCAATGGCCTTGTTGAAGAATGGGTGGAAGAGCAGGTTCTCCAAGTCTGGGTTCTCTCTGTAGGCGGCAGTGATTTCTCCCAAGAAAACGGATCTGATGATACATCCTCCTCTCCACATAAGAGCGATGGATGGGAAGTTGAGTTTCCAGCCGTATTCCTTGGCGGCCTCTCTGATCAACATGAAACCTTGAGCGTAAGAGATGATCTTGGAAGCGTACAAGGCCTGTTCGAGGTCGTCGATGAAGGCCTGTTTGTCAGCAATCTTAGGAGCCTCGGTTGGGCCTGCAAGCAGAGCGCTGGCTCTTCCTCTCTCCTCTTTCAAGGCAGACAAACATCTGGCGAAAACAGCCTCACCGATCAGGGTGACAGGCATACCCAGGTCCAGAGCATTGATGGCAGTCCACTTACCGGTACCCTTTTGACCAGCAGAGTCCAAGATCTTCTCGACCAATGGGGTTCCGTCCTCGTCGTTGTAGGCCAGAATGTCTCTGGTGATCTCGATCAGGAACGAGTCCAAAACACCCTTGTTCCACGTGGAGAACACGTCCGAGATCTCCTTGTCCGAGAATCCACCCACTCTCTTCATCAGGTCGTAAGCCTCGCAGATCAATTGCATGTCACCGTACTCGATACCGTTGTGAACCATCTTGACGTAATGGCCGGCACCGGCATCTCCAACCCAGTCACAGCATGGCTCGCCATCACTCTTGGCCGAGATCGACTGGAAGATCTCCTTGATGTGTGGCCAAGCCTCTGGGGCTCCACCAGGCATCAAAGAAGGTCCGTAACGAGCCCCCTCTTCACCTCCAGACACTCCCGATCCAACAAAGAGAATTCCCTTCTCCTTCAGCTCGGCGTATCTTCTGTTCGAGTCTGGGAAGTGCGAGTTACCACCGTCAATGATGATGTCGCCCTTCTCCATGTGAGGCAGCAACTGGTTGATGAAGTTGTCAACAGCGTCACCAGCCTTCACAAGCAAGATGACTCTTCTAGGTCTCTTCAACTTGGCACACAGTTCGGCAACAGAGTGGGCACCCAGAATCGACTTGCCCTTGGCCTCGTTCTCCAAGAAGTGATCCACCTTCGACACGGTTCTGTTGTAGGCAACAACCGTGAATCCGTGGTCTGCAGCATTGAGGATCAAGTTTTGACCCATGACGGCCAATCCGATCAGTCCGATATCACCTCTGGAGGTTAGAACACAGGGCTAATTGTACTTACTGAGCTTCACTCATTTTTGCGTATATTAATTATGTTAAGTTTTTTAATCTCCGTCAGACTTCCTTATATTGTTTGCCAGCAAAGTTGGACATTTCGGCCAGGCCCCGCCACACAGTTCCAACAAAAATGTTTAGTGCGCGGGACTTGCGCGAAAAAATGCGGACTATGACGGAGTTTGAATTGCACACACGCCACATCCGGAGTACTCATTTCCAGCAGGGTGCTGTGGCGCAGTTGGGGCGCTGCCAAGCTGGGTGCAAGGATGTGCAGAGGGGACATTTCTTAACTTTGCGTTTACAGATGCAGACTCTTGAGTGCGAGGTTGAGACGGGATCCGTTGAGTTTTCGCGGTGCGTATTTCCCACGTTCCTGCACAAACACAGGGGCGAGTACAAGGGCCGCATCGTGTTCATTCATGGCTACAGGGACATCTACGAGCTGTACGCGGGGTTCTTCAACTTTCTCACTGCAGAGGGCTACGACGTGTTTTTCTACTACCAGCGCGGCGAGGGAACGTCCAAGGCGCAGAGCAACGCCGATGCCAGCAATGACGACTCCAGAGTGTACAAGGATATGGATTTTTTTATTAAACAGAACCTGGACCAACTGGAGCCAGAGCAAAAGGTGATCCTGATGGGCCACTCGATGGGGGGTGCGCTTGTGCTGAGCTACGGGGTTCTGGGAAGCCACCGGGACCGGATCCAGAGCATTGTGTCGTGCTCGCCGCTGATTGTGCTTGCGCCGGAAACGGGGGTCAGCAAAGTGGAGGAGTGGCTGCTGCGCACTGTTTGTTATGCCATACCGCAGTCTCGTCATATCCGGATCAAAACCCCACTCAAAATCGAGTATCTCTCCTCGTTGCCCGAGGTGCAGCACTATATTCTGAACTTCGAGACGACGTCTGCGCTCAAGGGCACTCTTGTGGAGGCGCGCGACTTTGTGCTGCGCGGCAGACGACTGTTGCACGAAGACCATTATAAGGCGTACGACAAAACGGTGCCGATCTCCATTCTGCACGGCAACGACGACCACATCAACGACTGTCGCGCAAGCGCGCAGTTCATCGCGAACCTCCAGGGCGCAGGACACAAGCACGCGCGGTACTGCGAGTTCGCCAACGGGCGACACAGCCTGTTTGTGGATTTCTGCAGCAACGACTTCTTCCAGCAGGTTGGGGAAATTCTCGAAGCCGATCGACCAGATCGACCAGATCGACCAGTATAAAAAGATTTTTCTAGACTTGTATCTCGAATATTTTCTCCAGACCCTTTCTGTGCTGCTATCCCACCATGACCACCATCCACAACCCTAACAACTGGCACTGGATCGACAAAAACTGTCTCGGCTGGGCCAATTCGTATTTCCAGCAGAACCTCGGCGCCCTTGCTGTGTCCAAGGACAGTCTCAGCATAATCGTGACTTCCGTCAAGCCTGTTGCCGGAGACTGCGACGTGACCCAGCGCAAGGGCAAGGTGCGCTGTATCTTCGATCTCCAGGTGGAGTTTCGCGTCAAGGTGGACTGCGACGGGGCAGTTTCCGAGCACGACGTGAAGCTTCTGGAGTTCGAGCACGACCAGGACGAGTTTGTGTTTGAGGTCAGGGGAGACACGGAAAACAGGACGCTTGTGCGCAACGAGTTTGTTCCTGAGGCGCGCGTGCTGTTCGAGCGGTTCCAGCCCGAGCTCCTGGCCACCTTTGAAAAAGACCTCAAGCACAACACCAACTAATATAGAAGTAATAGAATTCTTACTCCTCCGAGAAGCCGTGCGGCACGCCGTGCGCGTGGCGGTCGTTAAAGCGGCCGAAGTAGCACCCGATGCCGCCCTTGTACACGGTATTGACGCCGCCGTGGTCGATCTGCGTCCAGAAGTACCCGCCCTCTGCCACGTGTTTGAGCACCTTGTAGCCCTCCACCGAGTTGTACGGCACACCGTTGGACGGGTCGTAGTACATTGCGTCCTCGCCGTTGATGGGGCACTGTTTCTTGGCGCCGTTGGGCAGGTAGATACCCAGCGGCGCGGGCGTCGTGATGGTGACCACGTTTTCGTCTGTGTTTTTCTTCACGTTGAGGTTTTCCACGGTGTGGTACTTTTCGCCGAACTTGGGCAGCTGCTGGAGCTTCTCGTACACGGTCTCGCGCTCCTTGAGCACGCGTTTGAGGTCGAGCTCGTTCTGGAAGTCGCGCTTGATGGTGTAGATTGTCTGGGCGTGGGGGTCGCGGTGGGGGCCGGGCAGAATCGACTGGGGGCCAAACAGAATCGACTTGAGCTCGAGCCGGGTGATGTCTCTGTGGACGTTGGACGCGATGAACTGGATGGCCACCTTCTGCGGGGGTCCCTCGACGGGGGGTTGTGGGGGTGTGTCTGCGGCGTCCACAGCGCTGTCGACGGCAGTGTCTGGCTTGGTCTCGCCGTTTTCGGGCACTACAGCGACAGAGTCCTCTTTGACAGAATCCACATCGACAGCTTCCTCTTTAACAGCATCCTGTTGTGTGTCCACGTCCAGAGCATCCAGTTTGACAGCATCCTGTCTCGCGTCCTCCTGTTTCACCTGCTCCACCTGCTCCACCTGCTCCACCTGCTCCACCTGCTCCACCTCCGCATCGCCCTGCTTCACTTCCTCCGCATTCTCCTCCACCTCTTCAACAGCCACGTCCTCCTTCTCCTGCTCCTCCTTCACCCCCTCCTTCACCCCCTCCTTCTCCTCCAATTCCTTCGCCGCCCGCAGCTCCTCCAACCGTGCACGCTCGATCTCGCTCTTGCGCCGTCTTCCTCGTCTCTTGGTCGTCTTGCGCGCCAGCTCCTCCCGCTCCTTCTGCTCGCGAATGCGGTCCAGCTCCTCCTGCGCACTCACCATCCGCCCAAAGCTTCGGAAACTCATGTACTCCATCAGACGGAATTTCTTGCTGTTCATCAGGTCTCTCTGTTTCTTCTTCTTCTCCAGCTCCTGCTGGAAAAACATGTGCAGCGAAAGCGTGTTCATCTCCTCCGTCACCTTGGCCTCCTCCAAGTTCTCCTCCAGTGTTTTCTCAACGTACTCCTCCCGAACACGCACCTTGGCCGTGGACTGTTGCTGCTTGATCTTCACCAGCTTCTCCTGCACCGCCTGTGTGTTTTGTGCTGTGCTTTTTCTCGTCGAGAGTCGACGGTCCGCGCTCTCCACGTCCAGCCGGCGCCGCTTGACAGGAGCAGCCCCCACACGCTTCGTGCGTATCACAGGAATGTCCGCCTTCTTCTTCTTGCGCTGCTTCTGCTCGCGCTGCAGCTCGCGTTCTCCCTCGCTCTCGTCGTTGTCCGATTCCGACACCTCGGACGACGACAGCATCTCGTCGGAGTTCGCCGCAGGCTCCTCGTCCGCGTCCTGCTCGGCCGCCGTCGCCTGCTCCTCGTCGGACCCCCCACTACCCCCACTCTCCTCGCTCTCGCTCTCCTCGCTCCACTCGCCGTCCTCGCCTTGCTCCTCGAACAGCAGCCGCACGTTCTCGTCCTCTTCCCCGAGAACCTCTGCTTCCTGGGCCTCCTCGGCCTCCAGCAGTCGCTTGAGCCGCGAGCCCGCGTTCGAGCGCCGCTCACGAGTCGCAATTAAACTCTCGAATTCCTCCTCAGAAGACGACATGGTAAAAAAAATATTTTATTTTCGAATTAAATGTTTGTTCGCAGGCTGTCCACGGCGATCTCTGAGGCCGAAAAGGCCCACTTCAGCGCCCTCGCAGACACCTGGTGGGACACCACGGGTCCGCAGCGCATTCTGCACAAAATGAACCTCGCGCGAATGGACTTCATCAACGAGACCATCCAGCAACGCATCAAGATCAACGAGGGCGTGTCGGCCGACCAGCAAACGTTCATTCCCGGCTGGAACCACTACAACGTGCTGCCCAGACCCGTGGCGGACTCAATTGAGCACGAGAAAGCGGCCAGGATCCGCGAGAAAACCGCCGGCCTCAGACTCTCGTGTCTGGACATTGGCTGCGGAGGAGGCATCCTCAGCGAGTCTCTGGCCAGACTGGCCACAGTGGACACAGTCAAGGGAATCGACCTGACGCCCGAGGTGATACGCGTGGCAGAACAGCACAAACAGTTAGATCCGGCAATTACACACAAGTTACAGTACGAGCTCCAGGCCCTGGAGAAACTGGACCCGGCCGAGCAGTACGACGTGGTCACGCTGATGGAGATGCTGGAACACGTGGACTTCCCGGGCGAGGTGCTGGGCCAGGCCATGAAGCGCGTCAAGCCCAACGGGTTTCTGTTTCTGTCCACCATCAACAGAGACCTGGTCTCGTGGCTGACGACGATCGTCTTTGGCGAGTATCTGCTGCGCATAGTGCCTGTGGGGACGCACACGTACTCGAAATACATCAACCAGCACGAGATCGCGCAGTTTGTGGGCGAGACCAGCGACTTCCAGGTGGTGGGCGCGCGCGGGTGCACGTACTTGCCGCTGCGCGGGTGGGTGTTCACCAGCCACGCCAACACGGGCAACTACATGATGGCGCTGCAGAGGAAATAGTGTATATAGCTCAATCACAGAACCAGCTCCTCCTCCTTGGCGTGCTCCTCGCGCTCCTCCGGGACGGGCTCGTCCACAAACGTAGGCATATCCAGGTACGCAGGCGTCTCCTCCTGGGCCACCTCGTCGCCCAGGGCCTCGAGCTCTGCGTCCAGCTCGCTCTCCGAGATGTCGTCCGGCACGTCGTAGCTGCGCGCCAGCGACTCCTGCAGCTCGTTGCTCTGGTCGATCAGGTCGAGCATCTCGTCCTGCATCGCCTCGATCTTGTCGATGTCGATCTTGCCGTACGTTCTGCGCAGCTCCTTGTTGGTTGTTTTCAGGGCGTCCACGGTGATCATGGTGTTTTTCAGGTTTTCCGTGGTCATCTGTGCCTGCGAGATGTTCCAGCTCTGTGCGTCCAGCTGGTCTTTCTGCGCCTCCAGCTGCTTGCGCTGTTTCAGCACCTTGAGGGCTCTCTGCTTGATGGCTGTCTTTCCTGGCCCGTCCCGCATCTTGGCCATTTTCTGCTGGTACGTGCCCAGCTCCGTGGTCAGCTTGGAGATCTTCACGTCCAGACTCGCCGACCGCTCGTCAATGCTGCTGACTGCGTCGTTCAGCGTCGCCTTGGGCAGCGCATTACGGGTCCCGAATAATCTATTCATAATTAATTAATTACAATTTTTTTTCATCCATATACTCCAACAGATGCTTGATACTGATGAGCTTTAGCCCGTGCTGGCTGGCAAATGCCTTGCACTGCGCCAGGCGCATCATCAGACCGTCGTCCTCGTTGACCAGCTCGCAGATGGCGCTCGCCGGCTGCAGCCCGGTTAGCACACACAGCTGGACAGCAGCCTCGGTGTGGCCCACACGCTCTCTCAGAAGACCCGGCTTGGCCCGCAGGGGACACACATGGCCCGGGCGCAGAAAGTCGCCCGGCTGGCTGGCCGGGTTCGCCAGCTCTCGCACGGTCAGGGCCCTGTCGTGAGCACTGATGCCGGTCGTAGTGCCGGCGCCGTAGTCAACAGTAACCGTGTACGCAGTCCCATGGCGATCCGTGTTGTGGGGAACCATCAGCGGCAGGTCCAGCTCGTCGGCTCTCTGCGTGCTGAGCGGCGCACACACATACCCGGAGGAATGCTTCACCAAAAAGGCCATACGGGCCTGAGTCACCTTTTCTGCGGCAATGATGAGATCGCCCTCGTTTTCGCGGTCCTCGTCGTCCATAACCACGAGAAACTCGCCGTTCTTAAATGCCTCCAGCGCTTCTGGGATGGAATCAAATGTCATTCTTTTTTGAAAAATATAATGTGGGGCCTCGGCCAAATATTTGGAAAATGCAGATATTTTTTCTACCTTATTAATAATTAATTGTATCTGCTTATTAATGAACAGCGTATTTACATACGATCAACAGGAGTGATACCAAGGACTCTGAGACCGTTGTTCAGCACCTGTCTAACGGCACTGAATAGAGCAAGTCTGGCGTGCATGACCTCGTCCTTTTCGCCCATGACACGCAGAACTTTGTAGGTGGAGGAGAACTGATGAGTAAGCTTGAACAGATACGTCACCACCGTGGAAGGCTCGTGGTTCTTTGAAGCGTAACGCAGCACGTCGGGGTAGCTGGCCAGAATACGCACCAACGACTCCACTTTCTCGTTCTGCATGCCCAACAGGTTGAGTTTCTTGGCGAGCTCGGCTTCCTCGAGACCTTGCTCCTTGAGCTGCTCCTCGGATCCAACCAGGTTCTCGAACGACAGATCCGCGCCCAGTAGCTTCTCGTACGCAACATCACAGTTTCTCTCGATGGATCTCAGTCTGGAGTGTGCGTATTGTAAATAAGGACCGGTGTCTCCTTCAGTGGAAAGCATTCTGTCCCAGCTGAATTCATAGTTATTGTTTCTCTTACCTTGCATGTCCTGGATCATCACGGCAGAAATACCCACCAGGTCGGCCACAGCCTCCGGGTCCTCCACAAGGGTGAATTTCTCTGCGTTTTTCTGCATGATTTCCAGCGTGGCACTCTTGACGGTCTCCAAGATATCGTCCAGGAACACAACGGTACCCTTTCTGGTACTCATTCCCATCACCAGACCAAAATTGACGTGCAGAAGCTCATCCTTGGCCCACGAGTAGCCCATCTTCTCAAGAATACGGAAGAACTGTTTCACGTGCAGGTCCTGTTGGGAAGCAATGACATAAATCATTTTGTCAAAGTGGTACTTTTCTTTACGCTCAATGGCTGCTCCCAGGTCACGTGTGATGTACAGAGAAGTTCCATCGCTCTTCTGAACAAGAACCTTTCCGAGCTTCTTTTCACCAAGCTGCTTGAAGTCAATCAGCAATGCTCCTTTGTCCTCAGTGACTAGCTCTTTGTCATGCAATTCCTTCAAAACCTGGTCCATTTTCTCCTGGCTCACCTGGGACTCTCCTGAGTAAACGTCGTACTTGATGTTCAAACGGGCATATGTTCCAATATATTTATCAATCGACAGGGCACGGAATTTTTGCCACAGACCAAGAGCTTGTTCATCTCCCTGTTCCATTCTCTTGAAAAATGCACGAGCTTGTCCGTCAACAGAAGAGGCCTCATCAAGGGCAACTCCCGTCTTCTCGGCTTCCTCCTCTTGGGCCTTAACGTCCTGGTTCACCTTAACGTAGACGTCGAACAAATGTTGGATAGGATTGGTTTCCAGTTCGGCTTCAGAGCCGTATTTTTCGAATCCCACAGCAAGCAATCCGAACTGCTTACCCCAATCTCCAAGATAGTTCATTCTGGTCACTTCCCAACCCAAAGTTTCGTACAAGTTGGCCAGGAAACCTCCAATGATGGTGGAACGCAAATGTCCGGCGTGGAAAGGCTTTGCGATGTTTGGCGACGAGAATTCAAGAATCACACGTTTTCCCTTGCCCAGAGGACAGGATCCGAACTTCTCTTTGCGTTCAAGAACGTCGCTGGTGACATATTTGAGAAGGAACTCAGGGTTGAAGAAAAATTGCAGGAACTTGCCCTCTGGATGCACTTTTTTCAAGTAGCCACCAAGAGGAAACTTCTCTGCAAGGTCCTTGGCCATCTCCACTAGGTCACCCTTAAGTCTCAGACGAGGAAGCGGAACAATCAGATCTCCATTCTCCAAAACAAGAGACCATTCCAGACTCTGGTAAGCAACAGTGCTGTCCACGCCGGTCAACTTGGACAACTCGTGGGCAATATAGTTTCTGCACAAATCCACCGTATTATATTCAGGGAACGAGCCTTGCAATGCTGGAGGAGTCTCCAGCTTCAGAGTCTCCAGCTTGGAGCTCAACATGTCGACAGATGCGGTCATTAGTGGTCTGGAAATTTGATTAGAAGCAAATCGTAAAGATCTGAAAAATGTAGTCTTTGAGGGGCGAAGAATCAAACGGAGTCGGGCAGTTTGATTAAACAATCTGTTCATACAAAGAACAAACAAGACTAGCGATTTAAAAAAAATCTTTATAAAGAGTCAAATATTTTTCTTCTAAATATCTATTAAAACGTTACCCGGACTCCTCTGGCTCGTCCTGTCCACAGAGCCAACTGCAACTGAGGTCCCATCTGGAGCCGGGAGCGTTGAAGCTGACGTATTTGACAAACTTGAGGACCGACGGATCTCTGTACATGAGACTCAATTTGTTCCAACAGGCCTGGCTCTCGTAAACCACAGAGTCTTCCTCGGAAGTCTTGTAGATGGCAGCTTCGTCTTCGTTGAGCCCTTCCTCTGGGATTTCGCTGGCTTCCGAGCTCTCTGTGGCCATGCACAGCTCGTATCCGCCGTGATTGCCACTCTCCCAGCCTCCAGAAGGTGTCAGGTTTAGCGTGGCTTCCAGAATACCTTCCATCAGTCTGTCATCCTGCTTCAAGTCCAATTTGGAAGCCAGAGTAAAGTCATGTCCTGGACGGAATCTGCGGGCCAGAATTTGATCGTGGGTTGGCCACAGACCCGTCACGGCCATCAGCCATTTTTTCAGACTGACGCTTTTGAAAAATGCTGCTAGTTCGCACAGTCTGATCGAGATATCGTGGATCTCTGTCAGGGACGGCTCGGAGCTGCGAGCTTGTTGCAGCTTTTCGGCACCTGCAACTTTCAGCAGCTCAAAGATGTTTCTGGTCAGCTCGAAGTTTGGAAGCCCAGTGCCCAAAACCTGGTTGTTTTGCGCAATGTCTTGGGCATTATCGATATCTTGCTTTTGCAATCCGTCCAAGTAGCAGAAACGCTGTTTGTGGGGTGGAACAGCAAGCTTCCAAGGGAACTGAACCTGGTCCTGTTTTTGCGGCATCCCAGGAAACTCGTTGAGCTCGAAATGTTTCATCTGTTTCTTCAGATCTGCGAGATAGTCCTCGCTCAAAAAAGAGTGGACATCCACCACCGACTCCTCTGCAAAAATAGAGTTGAGCTTTTCTATCGAGTCCGTTTTTAGCAGCGACGGGTTCATGAATTTGCGCAAATACTCGATATCCAGCTCGCTCAGATAATTTGTCTCTGTGCCCACCAGGGTCTTCAGCTCCTCAGCTTCCAATTGTGGGATCTCGTTGTACTGAATTTTCGGGAAATCGTACTCTTTCAATTCTTTAGATTCCAGCTGCTGCAAAGTGGACCTGGCCTCGGTTTTTTCCTGCTCCCCAGGAATGTATCCGTCTTCCCCGACTTGAGGAATGTGGAACCAGCCCTGTATCGATAAACGTTGTTTGTCGACACGGACTTCCTCCACGTCATGGAACGAAAGGCCGGGCTGGACCGTGAAAAATGCAATCTGATTAAATTGGGGCGTGAGCTTGCAATGGCAGTCTGATTTGGGCACGTTCGGGACCACAGAGTCAAACAGCCTCAGCGACCCACCGTAGTGGGGCTTCCACGATTTTCCTGGCTCCGGCATATACAGGATAAAGCTGACTCTTCTGGACCCAATCACATCGTCATGTGTTAATAAATGGCAGCCTTTGGAGTAAGTGTTGATGCTCATGTCTGTCTTGATTCCGCTGAGCTTTCCGCAGCCCGTGACAAAAGACACATAGTCGCGGAAAGTTTGTGAGTAAATGGCAGATCTCAATTTGTAAAGACTTGGGAGTCGCGCAAGATCGTCCTTGGTCATGCCAGACAGATTGGCAAGATCACCACTCTGGAAAACCTTGTAAATGTCGGTTTCTTTTTTCTTGAAGCTGATTTCGGAGATGATCTCCTTGCGCACATTGCGCAGCAGCTGATCGTCAATGAGATCGCGTATAGTTCCCCATCGATACGGCTGAGAGGCAGCAATCTGGCTCTTGAGCTCGTTCTTGTAAGCGTCCTCGAAAATGTGTTTCTGGAAATAATCCTTGGCCTTGGCCTCCTCCTCGGGCGTCTGCTTAATGCTGATTTGGCCAGCGGGACGTTTGGGCTCGGAAACTCCCGTTTCCGAGGCCCTTTTCTGGGGCACCACAGAGCTCGAAGGCATTTTGAAAAATTACAGAAATGATCCAATTTTTTTAATTTCAAGGGTCAGGGCAGTGCAAGCAAAGCCCAGCAGCTACACCACTTGCCCTGGGCCGGTTTCGACCCCAGACACGCTCCAGACGCTGACGGGTGTCCGAGGACACAGAAAACAGCACTGGCAGCAAGGCTGGCACGACATTCGGCAGTGCTGGCCTAGAGCTCGGCAGCACTCCTGTGGAAGCGTAGTCCACCCTTACACCGCGGTTCGTACAAAAGTGCAGTTTAGCAGAATTATTTTTATCACACTTATTTGTTGCGACCGAACGCCAGCACAATTCTAACAGAATGAGCCATGTAAGTTGAACGCAAAAGCGCGGGCATTACGCGCTATTTTAGGCGCTAATATTTTAGATTGACAATCCATACGCAACAGGTCAGGGAAACCCGTACGCTGACAACTCGGCATACGAAATGACGGGCACGAACCAGTTTTTCGGTTTGGTGCAAGACATCAAGGACGATCTCTCTGACTACAACACCTTGATCGATAGACTGGAGAAGTTACAGGTTGACTCGTTGAATGCCATTGGTTCTGATGAGATGATGTCTTTCCAACGTCAGATTGACAACAGTAACAACACGCTTTCAGATTTGCAGAAAAATACCATCAAGCCTAAATTGCAGACCTTGTACAAGGAATGCGGGTCTGACACAGACAAGCAGAGACAGGCCGAGAATTTAACCGCGCAGTTCAGAGCTTCGATCACCAAGCTGGCCAAGATTGAGGACAGATACAACCAGGCCAACAAGCAGAAGGCCATTAACCAGTACAAGATCGTCAACCCAGACGCCACGTATGACGAGGCTGCCGAGTTTGTTTACACTGTTGGGGACCAGCAGGTTTTCGACAACGCGATCCGTATGTCGAACAGAAAGGGTGAGGCAATGACGGTTCTGCAAGAGGTCCAAGCCAGACACATGGAGGTCGAGAGAACAGAGAGACTGGCTGCGGAGTTGAACCAGCTCTTTGGCGACTTGCAAGAGTTGGTTTTCGAGCAGGATGTGATGTTTGACAACGTGAACGAGAACGTGGCTGTTGCTCAGGACAACATGGAGAGAGGAGATGCCAACGTGATCAAGGCCAGAGACCATGCCAAAAAAGGCAGAAGACTCAAGTGGATCATTTTCTGGGTCTGTGTGGTGATCATCTGCGCGATTGTCGGAGGAGTCGTTGGAGGAGTCGTTGGCGCGGCCAAAAATTAGACACTGCTCGAATAAATACCAAAAGCACGAGAGTCCTCGTTGTATACACTAGAGTAATAGCTATAGCTAGTTATTTTAAGCGAATTTAGGAAGGTGATTTAGTCCTGACCAGACACTGCGACTTCTGGCCAAGGTGGAGTAATCCTAACCGAATATATCGGTTTTAATTTTCCAACGCAAAAGTATTCGCCCATATCATAGAAACGGATTTACGCGAAGGCATTAAGCGTTGGCGTCAATACTTATTTTCGGATCCATCTGAAAAGAAATATTGACGAAAAAACTAAAAAAATTTTGCCGACATAACCTTTTTGAGCTACTTTACAAAGCCGTACTCCTCACACCACAGCACTACTTATCTCGAGGCGCGATAGCTGGCAACTTTCTTTATCTTGTTATTGCAACCATGTCTTACAAACACGAGAACCTTATGTCTGAGCGTGCCAAGGGCCGCGTCACCCGTCACTTCTGGAGTTCTGCTAGCGTCCCTGAGGGCGAGAAGCCCCACTCTGATCCTATCAGCTTGGTTGGGGGAATGCCTAACCACGATTTCTTCCCTATCAAAAGCATCAGAATGGGGATTGCCAAGAAACCGTTTGAGGACGGATATCACGAGGAGGTGGCGGTTGCGCACGAGCCTTCCGAGGACTCGTCTTTCCTTGTTTCTCAGGTCGCTTCCGATAAGACTGAGATCGATCTGAAGACCGGGCTTCAGTACGGGTTTACGGCCGGAACTGAATGTCTTGTCAATTTCACCAAGGAATTCACCAAGAAGGTTTGGAGCCCGGGCTACGACGAGTGGTCCACCATGCTGACCTGCGGAGGTTCCAACGGAATTGACAAGGTGTTCGACTCCTTCCTCAGCAGGGGCGATACCATGATCTTGGAGGAATTCACCTTCATTCCGATTTTGAACTCCCTGGCTAATCTTGGTGTTAACACGGTTCCAATTAAGCTGGACTTCGGACCGGACAAGACCTTCGACTTTGCCGACAACCTCAAGGAGACGTTGGAGAACTGGGAAACCCTGCACCCAGACAAGAAGAAGCCTAAGCTGTTGTACACCATTCCTACTGGTCAGAACCCATTGGGTGTTGCACAGACCATGGAGCACAAGAAAAAGATTCTGGCTTTGGCCGACGAGCACGACTTCGTCATCTTGGAGGACGAGCCTTACGCCTACCTCAACTTCCAGAAGGTGTCTGAGACTCCAAACTTCGACATGACTCCTGAACAATTTATTGAGAATTTACATGGTTCCTACATCAGCCTCGACAAAACCGGAAGAGTCATCAGAACCGAGACGTTCTCCAAGGTTTTCTGTCCTGGTTTGAGATTGGGATTCTTGGTTGGTCACGAAAGAGTCATCAAGAGCTGCACCCAGTACTCTGACGTTAGCTCCAGAGCTCCTAGCGGAGTCTCGCAGATATTTGTCAACAACACCATCCGCCACATGGGTGGTATTGACGGATGGCTGCAATGGATCATCAAGGTCAGAAACGAGTACCTTTTCCGGAAAAACGCATTCGTTAATGCTCTTTTGGAGACCGAGGCAGCCAAGAAGGGATTCCTGAAGGTGATGGACCCAGAGTGCGGAATGTTTGTTTCCAGCATTGTTGACTTCGGAGCAGAAAACATGGAGAAGGGCATCGACCTTCTCAAGGTCCGTGCCATGGTCAACGGAGTTGGTGTTGTTTATGGAGGTGCTATGGCTGTCAGCTACGACTTCTCCAAGGAACGTAGCAACTTCCTCCGTATGGCAATCTGCTATGCCGGAAGCACAGACATCCTGGTCGAGGCTGCTTCGAGATTGAGCAAGTCTATTCTCGAGACTGCTGCCAAACTGGGACTGGAGTAGATAGTATTAGACATTAACAAATAGAACTGTGCTTAATTTTGTCGGCTTTTTCGACCACCAGCTTGTCAAAGTGGTACATTTGCGAGATCGTCGACTGTCTTTTCAGAACCATGAGTTCTTTTTTCGCCTTCTCCATCAATTCCGTTTCGTCTCCGCCGAAGTCCTTCAGTTTTCTGAATTCTGTCCGGCTTTTTCTGAGAAAGTACTCTCTGAAATTGTAGTTCTCAAATTTGCGCGCGTACCTCAAAAACTGCCTGTACATCGACAGGATTTCTGTCTTAGATGCCATGATGTCGAAACTAGCTTGAATAAATTAATTAATTATTTTGCTCCAGCTGGGATTTAAAAATTCTAACTATCCGCTTAATCCAAAACAACCTTACACCTTAATACTTATGAGTCCTGAGTCCCAGTTCGCGTTGAGTCTGCTTTCCGGAGCAGTCAAGACCTGCGTGGTCACCACGGTCACCACAATGAACTCGTTCAAGCAGAATTATCCCACCATTTGGTCTGTTTTTATGTCTCTATTAATTGTTTACCTGTGTTTAAAAATGGTGCACCGGACACTCAAAATGATGTACAGGACGATTATCAACACAATCAAGCTGCTGCTTCTACTCACAGTCGTTGCAGTTGGGTACAAGCTGTGGATCACCAAGCCTGAGCCGTCGGAATGGCTGGATCAAATCACGTACTCTGTGATCCAGCTGTATCATCTTTTGCGCCTTGTGGGCCTGTTCCTGCTGAAAACCTTACGTCAGTTCGACTGGAATTCCCTGACCCAGACAGATCTGGACAAGTTCCTGGACTCTCTGACGGCCACACGGTCCCAATTCGAGGCAATCTTCCGTCTTGCTGGCTAGCCGCGCCACAGAACACGCCACAACGTGGCTATGTATAGTACAAATTAATAGTGTCAAGATTTTTGCCACCAGCGGTCGTGGACAGCGTCCAAAGTCCGAGTGGTGATTCCATGAAAAAGATGTTTTGTTTTGTTCTTTTGAATTTAAATTAGCACATTTCATTAATTGAGAGGCAAGCTAACGACCAAGCGGCAGATTTTGGCTGAGATCATTGTTACCACAAGAATATTCAGATTCAAAACTGCAAATTTCGCTCTCGAACATTAAAATCACTGCTTATTCCAGCTTTCCACCATGTCCAATAGAAGAAGAGCATATCCACAACCGATGTACCAGGCGCCAGATCCGTCTGCTGCATACGGCCTATCTGCCCAACCTCAACCATTTGCCGCAGATCAGGGGGTCTACGGTGGCGCTCCTGCTGCACAGGGCTCCAATCCCGTCAATCAACTAGCCCAGGGCGTCGCAGGTATCAATCTTGGTGTTCAGCAACCCCAGGGTCCAAGCATTCCAGCCTACCCACAAGCCGCTGGTGCAGGCTCTTATGGTCCAGATATGGGTGCTGTGCCATCGCAAAATCCAGCTTATCCCCAACCTTCGTACCAGGCTCCAGCACAAGCAGCACAACCTGCCTTGCCTTTAAACCAGCTCTACTCCACCGATTTGCTGAAAGAAACCCCGCCTCCTATTGCAGACCTACAATTCCCACCTCCCCCTATGATTCTTGCTCCAGGAACGTCCCTTAACAACAACCCAGAGGCCAACACGACTCCTGAATACTTTAGATCAACCTTGAATGTGGTTCCAACCACAAGCTCTTTGCTGAAAAAATCCAAACTTCCATTTGCATTGGTTGTTAGACCTTACGTTTCTTTGCATGACTCCGAAAGACCTGTTCCAGTTGTCAGCGATACCATCATTTCCAGATGTCGTAGATGCAGATCGTACATCAACCCATTCGTTCAATTCACCGAGCAAGGAAGAAGATGGAGATGTAACTTTTGCGCCCTTTTGAACGACGTTCCAGGTGGATTCGATTACGACAGACTGACATCTTCTCCTTTGAACAGAATGGAGAGAAACGAGCTTACTCACGGTATGGTGGAGTTTGTGGCTCCATCGGAGTACATGGTCAGACCACCTCAGCCACTGGTTTACGTTTTTGTTTTGGACGTTTCATATGCATCCGTGCAAAACGGATTACTGGCTACTGTCACCAGGACTATTTTAGACAGTCTTGATAGAATTCCAAATGAAAATGGAAGAGCCAGAGTTGCGTTCTTAGCTGTCGACTCCAGCATCTCCTTCTTTACTATCCCAAGTGATGAACAAGAAGACAAGGAGGTGTCAATGATGATCGTTTCTGACCTTGAGGACGTGTTGATACCTTCACCTGACAACTTGTTGGTGAATCTCAACGATTGCAGAAAGAACGTTGAAAAGTTGTTGACCAATTTTGTCGGTTTCTTTGCCAACAACCAAAGCACTGGCTCTGCTCTTGGTCCTGCATTGAAGTCAGCGCACAAACTGATATCCCAAATTGGTGGTAAGATCGTTGCTTTCACGTCAGCACTTCCAAATATGGGAGTTGGAAAATTGGCAATTAGAGACGAAAACGCCGTGAGCGGCAAACCAAAAGAGGCCTCGACTTTACTCACTTCGAACAACTCGTTTTATAAGTCGTTTGCTGTTGAATGTAACAAATCTCAGGTTACAGTGGATATGTTTTTGACTGGCTCGAATTATCAAGATGTTGCCACTCTGTCCAACTTGCCAAGATACACTGCTGGTCAAACCCATTTCTACCCAGCTTGGTCTGCTAGCAGGGTTGAAGACATCACGAAGCTCACTAAGGAAGTTTCCAACCACCTGTCTATGGAGGTTGCATTGGAAGCTGTTCTGAGAGTTAGAGGATCAAGTGGTATGAGAATGAACTCTTTCTATGGAAACTTCTTCAACAGATCGTCGGATTTGTGCTCTTTCCCATCTTTCCCAAGAGATCAATCCTACGTGATTGAAGTGGCTATCGATGAAGTTATTTCGAAACCATACGTTTACTTCCAATGTGCAGTCCTTCACACCACATGTTTCGGAGAAAGAAGAATCAGAGTGATGACAATTGGTATTCCAACTTCCAAGGATCTGACAGATGTTTATGCCTCTGCTGATCAACTGGCTATCACCAATTATTTCACACACAAGGCCGTCGAGAAAACTTTGTCGTCTTCATTGAACGATGCAAGAGACTATTTGAACAAGGTGTTGGTGGACATTCTTTCTGTCTACAAGAAGGAAATAGTGCCTGGAAATCTGGGATCTTCTTCTCCGCTGCAGCTCTGTACCAACCTCAGAATGCTACCATTATTACTACAATCGTTGACCAAGCACATTGCGTTCCGGTCCGGAAAGGTTCCTTCGGACCACCGTTCTGCTGCTTTGAATAAGCTGGCCACTTTACCATTGACTAGTCTGATCAGCTACATCTACCCAACCGTGTACTCGTTGCATTCTATGGCAGACGAGTGCGGTCTTCCTTTCGAAGGAGAAGACGACCTGTATGACATTCCTCCAAAGAAACGCGGAGAAATTGTTCTCCCTGAAGCAATCAACGCAACCATCTCGAACTTTGAGAAGTACGGCTTGTACTTGATCAACAACACCTCAGAGCTATTCTTGTACGTTGGCGGTGACTCTGTTCCGCAACTGGTCAACGATGTCTTTGGCGTTGATTCGATCAACGAGGTCCCAATTGGAAAAGCAGAGCTTCCAGAATTGGACAACGAATTCAATGTGCGTGTGAGAAACATCATCAACAAGGTGAGAGAGAACGAGGGATCGATCGAATATCTCAACCTGTACATTGTGAGAGGACCATCCACCAACGAGAATATGATGAACACCAACAGAGATGTGATTCCTCTGAGAATGTGGAGCATGTCTGAGCTTGTTGAAGATAGAGTGAGCGCTAACTTGAGCTATAAGGAGTACTTGTCGCAGCTCAGAGAGAAGGTGTCCAGCTGAATCATGCCACCTGGTGTACGGATGTAGATAACTGTTTGTAGTTATACTCTTCTCCAATGAAAAACCAATGTTTAGTGAGCGGTACCCGTGCGTAGAATTGGCAGAAAGCCAGCGACCAATTTTTTCATACTCTGGTGTATCTAAGAAATAAATTGTATACAAGTTTCTTGACTACAGGTTTCTTTGACGGGATTTACTACGGAACAGGTAACAAAGGGTAAGTTTTCTTTTATAATTAGGGTTTTGAATGTCAATGGTTTTTCAACTGGGCTGATACGATACTTAGAAGGGCTGGAAATTTTCAATCAAGTATATTCGTAAGAATGAGTTTAATTCCGCTGGATTTGCGATTCAATCGTCGCCACACAGGGTATTGCATTGTGTACAACGGTTCTGTGTGTGCGTATCCTTTCCCCGCGTTCAGCAGGTCTTTTACGAACCTGGCATCTCGTGGCGCCATCACACCACTTTCCGAGAACCTTTGCAAAGTCTCATGGTAAGTGTGATGGGGCCTCTGGTGAAGCTAGGGCGTGAAAACAGCCCATAAATACGTGGTTTGGACGAAAAGTAGCAACTGACCAATGAGAACGCGAGGATTTTACAATTTTTCCAGCCTGAAAAAAAATCGTTATGTCAGCAAACAGTGGTAAGATTTTTGCAAGCAGTCCCCGAATTCATTCTTCGTACTAACTCTTCAGGATTTTAACATGTTGAGACAAGCATTGAAGACCGTTCCTAGAGTTCAAGTGAGACACGCATCCGCTCTTTCGCAGGCCACTGTGTCTAACATACAACTCAGATGGGACAAGCTTCCAGAGGAGGACAGAAAGGAAGTGATTGACGCTCTTGCAGAAAGACAAAAATTGCCATGGAAGGAACTCTCCACTGAGGAGAAGAAGGCCGCTTTCTACGTCTCGTTCGGTGAATGGGGCCCAAGAAAGCCAATCCACTCTGCCGAGGACGTTAGATTCATTTTCTGGGGTACCGTGATTGGTGTCGCCATTTCCGCCACAGGTTTCTTGTACTACAGATCCAAGAGATACATTCCAAAGACCATGAACAGAGAATGGCAAGAAATGTCCGACGAATACTTGAAATCCAAGAACGCCAACCCATTCACCGGGTACTCTCAAGTCCAATCCAAATAAGGCTTTTATCATCACCATCAATCCAGCAGTCAATTCATTCACCAAAACCAACCTCGAATGGGTTGGTTGTTAGATTAATATTGCAATTAAGCAATTAAATTAAACTATTATACACTAAATTGTTTCACCACAGCTTCCTGTCGAAACGTTGTAGTATTGCCTTGGCCGTTGCTCCAAATCGTGACGGAACAGTTCTTGCGGCAGGCGGGGCAGCAGTCTCGATTTTCCGTGGCATCTTTTCTGACGTTTTCGTCTCTCCGGGACGGGCGGAAGACACCTGGCAATTCGTAGACTTTTCGTAGACGATGCGCACGCTCTGGTATTTATCCTGGGCCAAAATGCTTTCAAAGTCACTCAACTTGACCCAATTAATCACCAGCTCCTGGAAATTCCTTTCTTCCTGTTCATACGTCTTTCTGAGCTCCTGGAAGTGCACATTTTCTGTCTTCAGAAAAGTGCCGATCATTGGCCACAGCAGGTTCCAAACTCGTCTTTTTTCCGGTCTGTCGAGAGGCCTCTTCCAGATGGCAGGGTTTTCTCCATGGAAATTCTGAGCACCAAGAATTAAGATTGCCTGAATATCAACAATGCACATATCGCCGTCGATCTCAAAGCAATATAGAGGGAGATACTGCTTCACATCAGACTCGGTACGCTGATCATCAAATCTCGCAATCCTGAGACCATACGGATAGTAGCTGCGGATGTACTGCTTGCGCTCCAAGTCTTGAAGCTCGGCAGCCTGTTGGGCACGCTGCTCTTCCTCGTGGAGCCTCTTGGCCCGCTCCTCCTCCTCTTTTCGTTTTCTCTGCTCCTCCTCTCTTGCTGCAGCTTTCAGTTCTTCGTCACGCTTCTTCTCCTGCTCTGCAATCGTGCGTGCTATTTGCAGTTGACGTGCCTTCTTCCGCTCCAGTCTCTGAATCTCCAGCAACTCCCGGGCCTTACGAGCCTCTTCTTCCTGCTTTCTTTTGGCCTCAATCTCCTCTGGCGTCAACGGAATTGTCTTTGGCTCAGATTTGATTTCTTTTGGTTCCTTTGGTTCCTTTGGTTCCTTTGGTTCCTTTGGTTCCTTTGGTTCCTTATGTTCTTTCGGTTCTCTAGGCTCCTTTGGTTCCTTGACATCCTGCTCTGCTTCTTTGGTATCCCTCGTGGGCTTCGGTTCCTGTTTAGTAGGGGTAACAGCAGTCGCCTGCGGTGTCTGGGAGCCCGAACGCGGCGAGTGCTCGCTCCCCGCAGCAGCCTTCTTCTTTGCCTTTTTTATTTCTGTCTTCTTTCTGTCTTCGGCAGCATCCACGCTATCCCTTGGCCTCTTGGACACCGCCACAGACCCCGCCTCCTTAAGTATGCGGATCTCCTCTTCGTCTGGAACATAGCTTTCCAAAAGGACATCCATGGCCGTTCTTCCCCGTTTGTCCTTCAATGTAGCATCGGCCTTGTTCTCCAGTAGAAGTTTCACCATTCCTAGATGGTCTTTTCCAACAGAATGCATTAACGGAGTCATTCCTGCTTTATCAACATAATTGACCTTAGCTCCAAACGCAATTAAAAGACTGGCAATATCTGTATGTCCGTGCTTGGCAGCAAGACAAAGCAGCTCGGGCGAGATTTTGCTTCCAGCAAGATTGGAAACGTAATTCAGCACAAACGTAACGTCGTTTTCTGCAACCTTGTGGTAAATCTCCGACCTGCCTTCGCGTGAGAACGGATCAAAAAACATCGGCGAGGATCGTTTCTGCACTTCTTCTTTCTCTGAGTCCGTTCCTGGACCAGAGCTCTGTCCCTTGTAATGAGTTTTCCTGTACTCTCTGATGGATTGTGCCAAGAGTTTCTTAAGTTTTCTTGCTTTTGTCAACTCCTCGTCATCCAGATCGCTCATGTTTCGATCACGTTCCACAGAATCCAGTGCGGAATCGCCTTGGGAGTTCACCAGACACGGGTTGGCTCCTCTTTCCAGCAGAACACGAACAACGTCGTAGTGCAAGTTGGAAGCAGCGTCGATCAGCGGGGTATCTTTGTCTATATGAGCAAGCTGGGCATTTATATCAGCTCCATGGTCAAGAAGAAGCACAACCACATCTAAATAGCCTTCCAAGGCAGCCTCATGAAGCGGAGTGTTACCTGCAAAATCGGCCTCATTAACATCAGCACCATTTTCCAGAAGCTCCTTGGCTTCCTGATAATGTCCCTTAGCACAATGTCTTTGGAGTACAGATCGTCCCGAGGCATCTCGTCCGTTTTTTCCTGATAGCTTGCGCTCTGATGATCGCGAGTTCTGAGATGCTGCCTGCTTGGCGAAAGGTTTCCGGGGTGCCTGCTCTTCCTCGGACTCACTGTCCGAGTTTCGCGTCATACGACGATGCAGTCTTTTCACTCGTTTAGAAGGAAGAGGAATGGACTCATCTATGTCTGTTTCGGCCTCTGAGAGACCTGGGTCTTCTGTTTTAATGTGCTGGGCTTCCTCGCCTGGGGAAGACTTGTCACCCAAGCCAAGCCCAGTGTCTTGTGTCTTTCGCTCATTTGTCGCTTCTGCGGGAGAACTCAAACGACTTTCTCGACTTTTCTCGCTTTCGCGGTCGATAGAAGGGTCAGACGAAACCACCGACTGTCGTTGAAAAGACATCAAATTTAAGAATATTATTACAACAAATTATTTCACATTCACCAAACGTTGCGCCGATCGACGCGCCGTTATAAAGCGTACACAATATTACATATCGTTCGAGGAGCATGGGGCAGTAGATTTGTATCCCAGGTAGCGGCCCCATTCCATCACCTCGTAAATGAGGCTAAAAGAGGGAGATATCAACGGGGCCTTTTGCTTGAGCATGTTGTATGCCTCATTGTAGCCGATTTTCTCGTGCTTCATCAAGTATGCAAGAATAAGAGACGCTGATCGCGCGACCCCGCATTGGCAATGGATCAGGACACGCTTGTTCTCGTTCAAGGCTTCGTCGATGATCTCTGTCAGTTTGGGGAAATACGGCATCAGTTTGGAAGTATGCGTCCACGGGATATAGAAATACTGGATGTTCTTGCCTGATGCTGAGGTTTTATTGGAGATCTGGTCGGTGTAGTCTTTGATTTCCTGGGCAACGTTTATTATGACATCAAAGTCCACTAACTGAGTTATGGAGGGCTCGGAATACAGAAACAGGTTGGGCTCCAGAACACAAACAGGACCCTGAGGGTATGCTTTATGATATGCCGGATGGTGGTAAACTGAGTCTTCAAAAACGGGATTCAGAGATTCTGAAGAGTCTGATGTCGATGGTGAACTGAGAGCGAGCGAATCATTGGTTTCAAGAGATGGGTTGACAGATGCAGACGGTTGATCAGACGGAACGGCTTGTGTAGGAGCACACCCGATCGATAGTGTCAATGACCTCCCACGCCCGTGATTGCTTGTGGATGGAATGGTGGGACTGAGGCTCGAAGTGAGCGCCGTATTCAATGAGGGGGTTCGGTATAATCTGGGCGTTCTGGGTGCTGCAGTTGGCGAACGGGACAAAACCTGTTTGTTGCCGCTCGATGAGTATGTGAACTGTATTGGGTATTTATTGTGGCTCTTGGTGAGGTCTAATTGGAGGTTTTTGAGGTTCTTGGGCCGTCGAGACCCACTCGTGTTAAGAAGAGAGTGTTGCATGGAACAAAGGTCTTCCTGGGGTGGGCTGTTATCTCTGGACATATGTATCAGTCACGCCATAGGAATCTTTCGTTGAAGAGGTCACACACGGAAAGCTTTGTTGTTCTAGAGGTATGAAATAATATCAATCAATAAACAATATCAATTTGAAACAAGATTTCTAATTTTAGTAGACAATTTAAAAATGGAATACTATTTTTCTTTCTCTATTTTAATCACACTTCTCTGAAGACCTGCCTTGATTTTGTCCACTGTGTAATCCACAGGATTCATATCCAAATACCGTAGGAACTCTGTTAGAGAGCCACCCACTCCAAAATATATGTCTTTTGCGGCCACAAGGGCCTGGGAGTTTTCTGCTTGCACCAGTTCTGAAACCACTTGTGCCACGACAGGAAGGTGGTCTGGCGAGTAGATCGTTTCCGAGGACAGAAGAAGGAGTGGAGATTTCGTCAGCGACATTATCTCGTTCACCATAACTTTTCCCCAAGAGCCACTGATCAGAGAGATCGAGATACGATGCTCCTCCAACGTCTGTTTGAATCTGGCTACCAAATTTGGGGTCACGTCTATTTCACCGTTGCGCACGTTTCCTTCCACATCTTCCCTCTCCTGTAGTTTTTCAAGCTCCTCAGTGTCAAGCACCGTCAGACACCAGGTAAGAAGCATGTTGGGCACACTGGCCAGACGAAGGACCTCATAGTTGAAATCTGTCAGCACAAACTCCACATCAGTGCGTTTCTGGAGCAGAACGCTCTGGAAAATGAGTAGAGATGGCAAGCTGGTCCCACAACCAAGCTCCAGAAATGAACGGTAATTCGAAATGTCCATGTGCTGCAATTTCTCCATCAAGTCGTAGCAACACTCCCAGGATTTGAGGCCTCCCTCGTAAACGCCGTTCCGCACATCTTCTGCCGTGGTTCCTATTAAAGTCTGCATTTCCTCCGAAACCTCGTCCTCAGACATGAGCTGATGGCGAACATCGAAGAACTCGCGGCGAAATAAAGCGACTGGAGCGTCGATCTTCTCGTACGAGATACGCTTCCCCACCAGGTCTTCCAAAAAGTGAGCGATTCCATACACTTGTGGAAGGACGCTCTCACTCACTAGATCTTCGGCAATGCGGTTCGCTTCAGACTCCTGTTCGGAGTCCTCAAAACTAAATTTGAACACCATCGCACACCTCCGTTAATTTTTATTGAAATTATTTGATTTTATTGATTTTTCTTCACAATTCTCACACGTATGTCCGAATATTCTGCCTACCTGGACGATTTTGATCCGCTAAAGTACGCCAATGAATTGATAGTATCAACAAATAACACAGATGACTCGACCTTGGATCTGGTTACGTCGATCAAGAGACTACAATTCGATCTGAAGGACGTGGACAAACGTCTTCTCAAAAGCTCAGATGAGAATTATTCCACCTTGGTTGCAGACCTCGACACCACCCAGGACTTGCATGACACGATTTCCACGTTGGAACCGTCGTTGAAGCAGGTCAATACTTCGTACTCTCGTCTAGAAAACGAGATCCTCAAACCGTACGATGAGTCTTCAAACCTCCACGCCGCGTTAAGAAAAATCCACCAGACCTCGAACCTGTTGCGTTCTTCAACCTACTTCATTTACCTCATTTCCATGATCGAGGAAATAGACAAAACAGACCAGGAATTGAGCAAACCTCCGTTCAGGTCACTGTTGACGTTGTCCAGACTACTAAATCAAGTCAAGTTACATTTGGCGGACTCGCCTTTCCTCAAAAGTTTGAAACTTGCCAGAGACTACGAAACCTTCCAGCAGCTGCAAACCACCAAAGTGATGGACATTTGCAACCACCATCTTAAAAATTTGTCACTTTCTTATGACGAACAGTCAATTCTCAATCTTGTATATGCTTCATCATTCATGTCATCAGAATCGTTCTACAACCAGCTTCAACAACTGTTGAGTTTGAAAATAGCAGCAAGTATCAACTTGATCATCAAGAATCTGAACAACCCGAAAAATCTAAAAGATGTGTTCGCTGAGGTGTCCAAGTCTGGAAGGTTGATAGATCGTCTGGAAAAAGTTATCAAAACCAACAAGTGGAGAGACTCGTCGTCTCCAAAAGACTCTGCTAACAGCACGGTGTCAATATACGATAAAGTGAACCAGGTGCTTGAATTCGGAAATTCTTTGGGATCCGTGTTTTGGAAAGACACTGCTATTGGAGTCGAGCCTAAATTTAAGGAGATCGTCTTGAAGGGTGGTCCAATAGCCAAGAATTTGAGACAAATGAAGGATCAGCTGAAACAGATTGTGAAGGACTCTGTGCTAGACTCATTCATGGAACAGAAGCACCAAGACTGTCTCGAAGTGAGAATGATGCTGAACAGTATTGCGTCGTTGGACAAGGTCCGTTAATGTCATTAAGGAGCGGATATACCAGGAACGTTTTGCGTTTGTTTCTTTGCCCGCTTTCCTCCTCTTCGTGTCTTTTTGACTCGTGATTGTCGCTGGATCTGTATCAATCTTCGTTGAAAGTCTTTTTTGCGCTTACTGGCTTCCACCTTTGATTGTCTTTGTTTCTTGCCTGGACGGTTTTTCTTCGCACTCTTGGTTGTAATTATAGGTGAACTGTGTTCCCGGACATCGCTCAAAATTGTCAACTTGTACGTACTATGTCTAAAGACCGAGCTCTGATTTATAACTGTACGACCATCTATTGCGGACTGTTGAAATTGAGCCAGTTGGTCGGGTGTGTATTCTGCAAAATAATAACTTCGTGGTCTGACGGTGTTCTCTAGTTTCAAGTCATCAAACTCGTATTTTTTATCCTCAAGACTCACTTGGATCTGGCTTGTTCCAGAGAACATTGGGAACAACTCCACTGTTGTCTCCTCGACTGGCAAGGGCTGATCTTCCACCTCGACTAACTCGAACTCTATTCCCGGAGAGAAGCTGTAATCCTGGTTGTCATCGCTGCTTTCACGCTCATCGTCAAAAAGATCTCTCCGAGACACCACAGACATGGTGAAGGAATTTTTCAAGGATATTCAATAAATAAATATATTTAATATAATAAATAAAATAAATAAATTTCTAGCGATAAGGTGCATCTGCATTGGCGGCATACTGATATTCTTGCTCCCACTTATCTCCATTCATAAGTAGCTTTTCCTTGTTATAAAGAAGCTCTTCTCTGGTCTCAGTGGAATACTCGACGTTTGGAGTCTCCACAATGGCATCCACGGGACAGCTCTCTTGACAGTAGCCACAATAAATACATTTGGTCATGTCAATGTCGTATTTGTATGTTCTTCGAGACCCATCTGCCCGCTCCTCTGCCTCAATAGTAATTGCTTGAGCAGGACAGATCGCTTCGCACAGCTTACAAGCAATACAACGCTCTTCGCCTGAGGGATACCTCCTCAGTGCATGCTCTCCTCTGAAACGGGGAGACACAGCACCTTTCTCAAAGGGATAATAGATGGTGTATGGTGCACGAAAGTACATCTCTAGGACAATGTACATTCCACGAAACATCTCTGCCAGCAAATACCATTTAGTAGCCTTGGATAGAGCCCCTTCTCTAGACTCCTCCCAAGACCTGGGTCTTGGTAAACGGAACCCAGAAGGCCACGATGCCTGCGGAGAACCCGCTGTGGATGAGTAGGAAGGCCTCATGACAAGCGAGGTGCCATGGATTGCCCGAATGGATGTCCAAAACCGAGCTGTAGACCGGATTCCTAGGTTTCTGGTGCAAATCATTGCTTGCAAAATATAACTACTACTCCACTTTTGTAGTTCACCAGTTACCCGGCCTACCGTTTTTGGAAAATTAACAAAAAGCCATCTGAGTTTTTTCATGTTCTGAAGCAAGCGCGTTTTAGGAACTTTTTGAATTAAAAGGTCTATTTTCTTATCAACTACAATGCTCAGAACACAATTTAGATCATTCTCCAGCACCGCAAGAGCCCAGCTTTCCAAACTCCATCTCATTGGTTTCATTGGATCCGATGTCCAGAAAGCCTCCACCAGCTCCGGTAAGGACTACGTGAGATACTCCCTGGCTGTGGACTCCAGATACAAAGATGACAGCGTCTCATGGTTCAACATTGCTTGCTTCAACGAACAACAGGTCAAATTCATGGAACAAAACCTAGGAAAGGGTGCCAAAGTTTACGTTGAGGCCGATGTTTCTAACAAGCTCACTGAAAAAGAGGATGGTTCCAAGCAAATGTCGTGGATGTTGTTCCAGAACAGCATTGAGGTGCTTAGATATCCTAAAAAAGAGGAACCAACTGAGTAATTCTTTGCTGGTTGATGAAAACGTCTTTACTTCTGCTTTGTAACGTGTATTTGAGCTCAATAAGTAGTACTACTTATAATACTAAGGTATAATATGTTCTGATTAAAAATGTCTGCTAGATATCTGCGTACTCCAGCCCCATTTTGCGTAGGTCGCTTCGGATATCGTCATCAAGCAGGTCCAATTCCGCTTGGCGCAGCTCGCGCTGGATGTCGTCATCCTTGGCGGTACTCAGCTGCGAGGAAGGCATACTGACATAATCCACATCGGACTTGGAGTCGTCCATTTCCCAGCCCGACACGGGGGAATCCTGGAGATATTCCTTGTACGACGCGGTCTCGAGCGATTTGAGCGTCTGCTCTGTGTAATGCGTACCTGAGCTGTTGGCGGTAGTGTTCCTGCTGATGTAAGTTAATTTTTTGGAGGCATGGCGAGCTTCCTGCCAAGAACGACATTTTCTCACCAGCGGCCGTCCGCCAGGAATAGCCTCGACCCACCCAATGTACATGCACACAGCCTCTTCTCCCAGTCCAAACAAGCAGAATCCAACGATGGACATTGCGATCATAATCCACCTATTGGCATCCTGGAAAGAGTCGTATGGAGTTCTGATAATAGTGTCCCAGTACATTTTCCTGCTGAATGCTGGTTTGTAGTACGGTTGCCAGTCCCTGAAAGCCAACGCCCAGGACAAGACCTTGAGCGGAAACATGGCTGCCACCACCAGCGAACAAAAGATCAGCAACTTGCTGAACTTGCGCAAAGAAAAGCCGGAATTGGTGCACTGCAGAATGTTTCTTGCGTTCCTGCGTTTGGCAAAGAAGACTCCCAGAGTAGATAGGGCCATCACAAAACACAGAACTGCCAGAATTATTCCCCACACATAGTAAAAAACCAGAGAGACACCGAATTTGAGTAGGACAATCCGGCACCCCATGCACTCGGTGATGGCGTACCTGAAATACATCGCAAAATAGACGAAGATAGCAACCAGCAGCGGAAATCCAAAAACACAGAAAAGTTCCACCCCAAGCTTAAGTTTTCTTCTACCAAACCACATGTCCGTCCATTTGTTAGCCAAGAGAATCATCAGCAAATTGAAAGAGATGCACAAAATAGCACCAGTAATTCCAAATTGCGCAAGAACTTGCAGTCTCACGCTTAGATCGCACCATCCACGTCCATCCCACGCTTCAAGATAGTTACTGGTACCCCAAATGGCAGCAGCAACTATGTCATTGACCATCATAATCTCCAAATAAATTAGCATGGCAGTTGCAGGAACATTGCGAGACTTGATGTGCCACAGCAATGGCGGAACGTTTAAAACAAAACACAGCGAGTGTATGCTGAGCAAAAAGGCTTGAAAATTGACCATCCTGATTAGCTTCATCAAGGGCACTGGAGCCCCATTTTATATCTATCCCATCTGGCTTGGTTTGTATGGTGTCTTCCTTTGCAACCCAAATAAGGAAATCCGGGCTGTGCTGCAAAACTTAATCTGCGACACCTCAAGCTTGATGTGACTTATCAGAGCGACCAATGGCTACTGCGATGACGAGGGCCACAGATATCTGTGCCAATAACGCAGCCAATGAGCGCAATGCCCAGCGTCTCATGTTTGCATGCACGAGACAATGAGACTCCCAAAGCTCTTCAATCTTGGAGTTATCTGGATCGGAAAACGGATCTGACCCCGTGGACTCTGTCTCATATCGACTGCACTCATCTGCAGCACACGTATCCTCACTCCTCGGAGCCCCGTATCTGACCTCCTCCAGGACCCACGAGAACACCCGTACACCAACAATTCCAACAAGCAGCACAGGCAGCGCGATGCCCACGATGAAGAGCTGGGATGGGTCAGTGGTCGTTTTCTTCAACTTACCGTTAAGATATGGTCCAATGTGCAGGATTGCAGTTTACAAGTACGACATTTGCATTCAAGAGTAGCTGATTTGCTGTTTCTCAGCTCCTCGACTTTTCCTAGCTGTGTGGGCCTCATATTAAGGAACCAACACCGCAGAACATATCTGCTTTATATGAGTCTAGTTTCCATGCATTTGCGACAACTTTGGGTCCAACGGACGATTCAGCTTGTCAAGGATTGTATTATAATTATTTCCTGATTCGGAATATCAATGGCGAAAGGCTTACTGATTGTAGAGATGTTCGGAGTAGTGTTTGACAAATGCCAAAGGATGGTCCGAATCTTGAGCACCCATTTTTCCTATTCCTGGAGAGAAGGACGTGATTGGCAGAACCAGCACGTCCGAAACCAGTTTGGGCACATCCAGTTTTGTGAAATCTTTCCAGGTAACCTTAGAATATATTCCACTCAAAACGTAGTCGTTGAAGTATTTGAACATGACATCTGTCCAGAGGCCGGCGCCGGTCCACTCCATGATTGTGAGGTCGCTGGACCCATCGAAGTCCAGCGTCCCTTCCTTGGACCTCTTGAGAGTCTCATCTGTGATGGCTGCGATCATTTCCCGAAGAATGGGATGTCCTGGTTTGGCCTGGATGACCCAATTAGCAAACTGCAGTCTTCTGGCGTAATACTGTCGCCAATCGGGCGTGTCTGGATCCGATTGGATCCCCACGATCATCCCAATTTCCGACGGGTCCACATTTTCTGGGATCCAGTTAGGAATCGGCTGTAGAGGCAAAGTATCGACATCCGCATAGACACCTCCCTTGGCGAAGAGCATCAGGTATCTGAAAAAGTCCATCTTTAAGATAATGTGAGGAAGTAACTCGTAGGCTTTGACAACTTCCGGCATATGCATGTACAAATAGTGGATGATGGCGTTGGACGTGTCGTCATTAAACAGCTCGTGGACAAACCCAGGGTTTTTCAGAGCCCATTGCTCCTCTCCCTCCTTATACTTTGGTCCAAAATTAGCATCGTTCAAGCCGTATTTCCAGGACTGCCAGATGTAGGCCGGAAACTTTTTGTTCTGGTCGTATGGGAACATGTATGCAAGTCTTTCACGGATGGTAGCGTCCTGGTTGGGTCTCTTGAGCTCGTTTATCTGTTTCTCGAGTTTCTGTCTATCCTGTTCCAATTTTTTGAGTCTGACGTCTTGTTCTGTCAGGAGCTTTTCGGTGAGCTCATTTAGTTTTCGAGCAAGCTCGAGCTCTTCTGAGTTCGACTTCGACGAGAATCCCAGCTTGGATCTAGACGATTTGCCAGACTTGCCGAATCGAGAAGATCCAACGGATCTTGACGAATCGTCGTCTGCTCCGTCAGAAACAGATACTCCCGGGCCCAGAACCTGATGAAGAGCAGGCGTGGAGTCCGAGGATATCTGCACCAGCACAACGATGATGACAATCACGCTCACAGACAGCAAAATTGTCCGTTTCAAGGTGTTTACTTTCATCGCCACGTAAGGAAATGGGAATAATATTTTTAGTTACGTAATTTCGACGAGAATGAAAATGAGATAGCACGCAGATCCATCAGTCTGCAAAAAGGACCAGCGGTACACGCGGATCCAAGGTGGTACACTGGTGCTCCAAACTTGACAGATAATGGGAACATGTAGAATACAATAGTTGCGCGTAGATGACATCCACAAGGCCCGATAATCGCCCAGTTACACCCCCTAAGATGGCTACACAGTCCTGTAGGCAACTCAGAAGCCGTATTTACACAGCCAAGTTTCAAGATAAATTTTTCATAATGATTGGTATCTTTTGTAAGACAGGTGTGCGACTTGCCTGTCTGGGAAGACAGATGGGCTCTCCGCGCGTGTGCAGTCCTATCCAGCCATTTAGGAGAGGACTATACGCTAATTTTGTGTTCCCGCGCCCACAGGTGAGACCGCTCAGCTCTATGTTGCTGAAACCGCGGGGATCAATATATTTGACGGCAAGGAAACCGCCTAGGGTTTCTTTCGTCGCCAGGGAGTTGTGCCGGCAAAAATCGAGCACCACATCGCGCGAGCAGTTTTTGGCCTCCGGCAAAAACCGTCTCGACAGGTTGGTTCTCCGCATCAAGTGGATACTGTTACGACAGAACAGACCTTTTAACGTCGACGAGATAAGTGCCTTTTTGTCCTGGATCGTGATGGGCAATTTTGTGTGGATCTTCATCGGTACCACTACGTTCTGCGGGCTACTGATATACTTTGGGAACCTATTTACGGATGGAAAAATCAACAAGAAGTTCATGGAAAAACTTATCACTTTTGACAACCGCCTGGAGGCAGACATCACCAGAGACGATTTCAAGGCCACCTGGGAGGACGGGAAAATCAAGCTACAGAATCTCCTGCTGCAAAAATGTCTTGAAAACCACTTCAAATACGAGATAAAAATCGATACTGTCACCGTGACTCTCTCGCTTGGCAAATGGCTCGAAGGAAAGGGACTGATCAAAGATGTGGACCTGACCGGCGTGGTCGGGACCGTAAACGTGGACGAAAATTACCAGCAGATTGTGGACGATTCGTTCTCGAGCCAGTACGAGTTCGACCGGTTCCAGATCAACAACCTTAAATTGCTGATTCGCCGCAAAAACTGTCCGCCTTTGGAGGTGGAAGTGTTTAACTGCAAGCTCTCGAAGCTCAGACGCAACTGGATCACGTACGATTTCATCAACGCCGACGCATTTTCAGGCTCCATCAACGGGTCGCTAGTGACACTCCACAAACGACAGAATCAGTATGCCGAGTTTTCCGACCTGGATGAGGCAGACGACACCAATCCCTGGAAAAAAATCACACGTTTGCGCATCGATCAGTTGGACCTGTCCCAGGCTCTGGGGTCGGCCTCCAAACTGAACTGGCTGTGTTCTGGGTCTGTGGAATTGGTGGTGGACATTATGCTACCGAGCGAAAACGACTCAGACTCGATAAAAGATCTGCTACTCCCCAACAACGAGGGAACGGAGGAGAACAAGTACGTCGTGATGGATTTCAAGGTGAACTTCCGGGACCTCCAGGCGCGCGTCCCCGACCATATGCCCGAATCCTCTCTCACGCTGGCGCCGTATGTCTCCGAGACAGATCTCCGGAGTTTAATAAGCTTCATCAACAACAAGCGGTTTGGTCTTGCTATGCGCACGGCTGAAACCTGGGACATCGACGAAAACCCGTTTGACGGCTCCGATCTGGCCACCGAGCCCGAGGAGGGTCGTGCCGCAGACTCTCGAGTTCCTCCGATCAAGTTCCGCCTGGTGCACAACCTCGTGAATTTCGAGCTGGTGGATTTGGTTGCATGTTTGGGTCTTTCGAGTGACACCTGTGCTACAGATCTTGAAAATCTGGACCCTGCACAGAAACAGAGTTTTGAAAACACCAACAAGCTGCTGGATGCAGCTATGACAGAGCTATTTGGCTACTTGATGCTGTACAAGGAGGAGCTCCAGCAACGGCTCATTGAGATGTACTCGAAAAGGACCAACTTTGAGATTTTTTTCAACAACTTCGTGCTGGGAAACCTGATTTTGGTGGGACTTGGCAGCTTTGTGATTTAGGAGTTCCGCGCAAGACGCGTGCCCATGTGTATATAGTCTAATTTATTTAGGCACGTTTTAGCCACACATCGCGCGGCTTAATTAAAACAATAGTAGCGAAATATAGAAGCGCATGCAAAATATATTTAAATATCCGCTCAAGTAGTTAATTAGTATTGTTTTATTGTTTCTTAAGCTGACAAGGCTTTGTGGTGGACCGTTTGAACGAGAGCATCCCCAACGAATCCATTGACATTTGGTGACGCAGCCGATCACAATATTGACATTCCCACATCAGGATAGTACCTGGCAGAATCCGTACTTTAGATGTGGAACTACTGGCAAGCATCCAGCCGGGACCTCGAAAGCTCGGCCGTTCTGGATCCCAAGTCAGAATACTCGATCAAGAAGGTCCACACACATGTTATGTCGCTGATTCTGGCGTTTTTCATGGCTCTGGTTGCTATTCACTATTACACCGAAACTATCCGGTTAAACCGCGAGTTGGATGCGCAACTTGGGCCCCACATCGGAAGCCTCAAGTCCTTGACAGGAGACGTTTCCGTCAAGCCCGTTCATTCTCACAACGACGAGTGGAGAAAACACCCTTTGTTTGATGCTCTGAAAGTGGGAGCCAACTCTGTTGAAGCAGATTGCTTCTTTTTCGAGTCCGATCCCGATACAATATTGGTGGGCCACAACAGCGCATTCCTCAAAAAGGAGTTGAACATCGACTCGCTGTATCTGGATCATATGTTCCAGTATTTGGAAGAGTGCAACTCTGCCAACGACACCCCGAAAAAAATGGGTCTCTTCTACACATCGCCAGAAACAACCACCTATTTCTACATTGACATAAAAAACAATGGCATCCCAATGATGAAAGCTTTGGAAGCCAAGCTGGCTCGCTTTCTGGAACGTGGCTACCTGACCTACTACGATTCGGAGAAGGACGTGTTTTCCGAGGGTCCCCTTACAATAATAATCACCGGAGACTATCCGTACGACTACATCAGCTCCCAAAAGCTAATCTACACCTTTATCGATGCTCCCATGCAAGATTTGATAGATGAAGAAAAGGCAAAGTTGTATCCCGCCAATAAAGTCTCTATATTCTGTTCTGCGCCGTTGGACAAGCTTACTGGATTACACAAGGCCTCAAGTCTGTTCAACGGTCTTTCCGCCTCGCAGCAGACAGATATAAAGAAATATATACAGGCAGCTCACAAAATTGAGCTCAAAACCCGGATTTGGGATACCCCAAAGTTCACGAAATCCATCAGGAATTTAGTCTGGAAGCAACTAATCCAACTAGAATCAGATTACCTGAACGTGGACGAGTTGAAAGAAATTGCCTTTTTGTAAGAAAATAATTACTGCTAAATAAATTTATTCGAGATATCTCGATCAGAGCTAAAACAAAATAAATTTAGTATTTTCAATGGTAAGTCGAAGCGTCGATTAATTATGAACTAACCATCTTCAGTCGTTGAATCCACATACGGGACTTCCAAAGGGATGGAAAATTAAGATTTCTAAAACCCATGGACAGGAATACTACTACAATCCGTCAAACGGAGAGTCTGTGTGGACTCCACCACAGGGAACCGACCAGGACGCCCTCGATATATATTTATCAAAAAGCCTGCACAAACCAAAGAAGATCGCCGTCAGACACATCCTGGCCAAACACAGGGACTCCAGGAGACCATCTTCGTGGAGAGAGCAGAACATCACGAGAACCAAGGAGGAGGCAATTGACATTATCAAGGGCTACAAGAAGCAAATCGAATCGGGAGAAGCTACTTTTGATCAATTGGCCTCCGAATACAGCGATTGCAGCTCCCATTCCAAGGGAGGAGACTTGGGGATGTTCGGGCCCGGCGAAATGCAGCCTAGCTTCGAGAAAGCCGCGTTTGGTCTTCAGGTCGGCGAGCTAAGCGACATTGTAGAGTCCGACAGTGGTATACATATAATTGAGAGGACTGGCTGAACGATTGATTATATAATCGGTGTTCGTCCATCTCTTGTTGAACAAAACTCATCTTTCGCCTCGGCGATAATATAATGTCAACATTACTGAGGACATGCTGTGCTAAAATTTCCCCTCTTCATTTAACTAGAACATGTTTATCAAGGGTGCCGTTTAAGTACGCGGAGCCAAAAGTAAAATTATTTAAGGTGGCGAATTCCTTATTAAGTGCAAAAAGATATTATTGTACTAGGCCCACGATGAGTGCTCCTCAAAGACAAGTTTTACCAACAAACGTGAAGCCGGTTCACTATGATGTCAAACTCACACCTGACTTGGTCGGTTTCAAGTTTGAAGGTGAGGTGACCATCGATTTAGACGTGAAGGAAACCAGCGATTTTATTGAGCTTCACACCGTGGAGCTCGAGCTGGGTGAGGTCAAGTTGACCGTTGGATCCTCTGAATTGACTCCTACATCTACAGAATATTCCAAGAGCATGCAATCGACCACGTTCAAGTTTGCAGAGCCTGTTCTGGAGGCCGGAAAGTCTGTGAAGCTCTACATCAAATTTGTGGGTACCCTGAACGACCAATTGAGCGGCTTTTACAGATCGAGTTACGAGGAAAATGGCGAGACCAAGTACCTCGCCACCACCCAGATGGAAGCTACTGACTGCAGAAAAGCATTCCCTTGTTTCGACGAGCCTAATCTCAAAGCTACTTTTGACATCACTTTGACTGCTGACAAGAAATACACATGTCTTTCCAACATGGACGTCAAGGAAGAGAAAGAGATCTCCGAAACTTTGAAACAGGTGAGTTACAACAGAACCCCACCAATGTCGACATACCTGGTTGCCTTTATTGTTGGGGACCTGAGATACGTCGAGTCTGAGTACAAATTTAGAGATATTCCTGTGAGAGTTTACACCACCCCAGGCTCGGAACACCAGGGTATGTACTCTGCTAATTTGGCTGCCAAGATCCTAGAATACTACGAGAAAGTGTTTGACATTCCATATCCTCTGCCAAAAATGGATATGATTGGTATTCCAGATTTCTCTGCCGGTGCTATGGAGAACTGGGGTTTGATCACCTACAGATTGTCTATGCTGCTTGTTGATGAAGAGAAAACCAATGCCGCCACCAAGCTGACTGTCACTGAAGTTGTTGCTCACGAGTTGGCCCACCAGTGGTTCGGTAACATCTGTACCATGGATTTCTGGGACTCTTTGTGGCTGAACGAGAGTTTTGCTACCTACGTTTCCTGGAAATGTGCCGACCATTTCCAAAAGGACTGGAAAATCTGGGAAAACTTTGTTGAGGACTCCCTTCAAAATGCTCTTTCTTTGGACGCTCTGAGATCTTCCCACCCTATCGAAGTTCCTATTGCACACGCTGAAGAAATTGACCAGATTTTCGATGCCATTTCCTACGAAAAAGGGTCTGCCATTCTTAGAATGCTGGCTACCTGGCTTGGAGAAGAGGACTTCATCAAGGGTGTTTCTCACTACTTGAAAAAGCACATGTACTCCAACGCCGTTACTGAGGACCTGTGGGCTTCTCTTGCCGAGGTTTCTGGCAAGAACGTCCAAGAAATCATGAACGTGTGGACCTCCAAGGTCGGATATCCTGTTGTTCACTGTTTCGAGAAGAACGGGAAGGTTGTTATCAGACAAGAGAGATTCCTGAGTGCTGGAGACGTGACCCCTGAGGACGACACCACTATATATCCAATTCACATGGGCATCAAACTTGACACTGGTGTTGAACACATTTTCTTCAACCAAAAGGAAATGGAACTCGACATCGACAGCTCCAAGTTCTTCAAATTGAACAGCGATTCCACCGGTGTTCTGAGAGTCAACTACGAGCCAGAAAGATGGCAATCATTGGGCTCCTCTTTGTCCAAACTATCTGTTGAAGACAGAGTTGGTCTTGTTGCCGACGCCGGTGCTTTGTCGGTCGCTGGAACCAGTCAAACCACCAATATTTTGTCGCTGACTTCTCATTTCAAAGAAGAATCTTCCTTCTTTGTTTGGTCTGAGATCATTAGTAGAATCAGCGCATTGAAGACTGCTTGGTTGTACGAGGATGAGTCTGTTACCGGTGCACTCAAGAGTTTCAGCAAGAACTTGGTGAGTGGAAAATGCCACCAAAAGGGATGGACTTTCGATTCTTCTGAATCCGACCTTGACCAGAGACTCAAGGCTCTTCTTTTCGGTGCTGCAGGTTCTAGCGGAGACGAGAAGGTCGTTGAGGCCGCTAAGACCATGTTTGCTGCCTACTCCTCAGGTGATAAGTCTGCCATCAACCCTAACATGAGATCTGCCGTGTTCAACATCATTGCAATTAATGGTGGAGAAAAAGAATTCAACACATTGACCGCTATGTACAAAGAGTCCGAAATGGCTGCAGAAAAGAACGAGATTATGAGAGCATTGGGAAGATTCGAAGACGCAAAGCTTTTGGACAGAGTTTTCTCCATGGTCTTGGACGGAACTTTCAGAAGTCAGGACGTGATGACTCCTTTGGGCTCCATGTCCTCCAACAAGACCGGTGTGGAAGCCCTGTGGACTTTCCTTACTACTAGATGGGACGATCTGGTTAAGGTGGTTCCTACCACCTCCAACCTGTTCCCATACGTGGTGCAAATATCTTGCCGTGGATTCACCACCATGCAACAGTACAAGATGGTGCAGGACTTCTACAAGACTAAGGACACCAAGAGCTTCGAACAGAAACTTTCCCAGGCTCTGGAAACAGTCAAGAGCAAAGCTAACTGGGTCAACAGAGACGCCAGCAACGTGTCCGACTGGCTCAAGAGCAACGGTTACTTGCAGTGAGTGCAAAGACCCATTACGTAATCATTCACATAATAGGAAAGGAATTTTGTTTGTTGTGCCCTTTTTTGTATCCCTTATTGTTCCTTTGTTAGTGTAGTGTTCCTGACAAGCCAGTATGAAAGACGAGGGCAGAGTGATTTACACACACACATCCACCCCGAATCCCCGGGACCTCAAGTGGGCAGTTCCCAGACCCGCCAGTCCTTGCAAACACCACCACGGCAACGAGCTAGTTACTCCTCTTCATTACAAGGAAACGGTCCAATCTCGCATTCCTATTATCACTCCAAAACCCAAGAAAGTTGTCTCCAGAAACTCTGATGACTGGACAAGTCATGGAATCAGATTCAACGACCTGGTTGGCGATACATCGTTGACCCCAATCAACGTTTTTGGGAGATCCACCACTGCAGGCTCTGCTACAACAGCGGCAACCGTTGCTACGAAATTGAATTCTAACGATCTTAAAGAAGAAGATTCGGTTTCGTGTTTCACCAACTCTTCTGCTTCGACTCCTTGCAACCCTAAGAAAAGAAAACTCGAGATTGAGCCGCTGCCCTTCTTCGCTTACAAAAAACTGGAGTTCGAACCAGATCCAGAGAACAGATACCACGATACCGTTGCTTTGCATTCAGAGATAACCACTTGGATTAACGAATCCATGGAAACCATGCACGAGTACGAAAAAGTTGTAGACAAAATGATAAACTTGCGATCCAAGATCAACAAGTTCCATCAAAGTATCACACAAACACGAGAAATATGATTTGCTATAGGAGTTTATTTTGTGAAATACACAATATTAAACAGGAAGTCAGTTGCTTACTTTCTGTATCTTCTGAGACCTCTGTTAGCAGAGACAGCAATCACGGAAGATGGCACCTTGAAACCAAGGGATTTGATCATGTCGTCGGTGTCGGCATCAATGTGGAGTTGTCCCTTGTTCTTCTTCAAGTCCAAGGCTGACACTTCAGGAACGTATTGGTCCTTTCTCTCTCTCTCTTCCTCTTGCAACTTGAAGGAGATACCTCTAACTGGACCCTTTTGAATTCTCTTCATCAAGTGGGTGGTGTATCCAGCGATCTTGTTTCTCAATCTCTTGGACTGGATCTCAGCGATCTCGCTGGTCAATCTCTTGTTGACCTCGAAGTCCAAAGTCAATTTTGGATAGTATTTCTCGATGAGGACCTTGGAGGCTCTCTTGACGGTCTTGGTTCTAACTCTACCCTGGAAAGGTTAGCATACGTGAATCGCTTTGCTAAAGCAGGCCTTAACCTGCCCCAACTCGTGTGTCATTACTTACCATTTTGTGCTGTTAGTTTTCAATCCTGGTAAAGAAATTTTTCACAAACTTTAACAAAAATTGTAAGCCCAGCCCCAATAAATATCACGTGACAAAAAGTAGACAGAACAGGTACGTAATTTTCCTACACCTTTGTTTCAATATTTCCCCAACGCTACAACCCGCATTACGTACATCGGGGCAAAATATAAATAGTGCGCTGAACCCCTTTTTCAATGGCCAAGTTCCACTGCGACGTTTGCTCGTCTGATTGCACACGTCGTGTGCGCATACGCTGTGCTGTTTGTGCTGACTACGATCTTTGTGTTCCATGTTTTGCCAAGGGCGAAAGTTCGGGTAAGCACAAGCCTTTTCATGATTACCAGGTTATTGAACAGCACCAGTATCCGATTTTCGACGAGGACTGGGGCGCTGATGAGGAACTGTTACTGATAGAAGGTTGCGAAACTCTCGGTCTGGGTAATTGGCAGGATATTAGCGATTTTATTGGGGGTCGTTCGAAAGAAGAGGTTGGAAAGCATTATGAGGACTACTATCTGTTCTCTCCTTGTTATCCCATTCCTGATTTGAACAAGACGTTTGAGGAGATCTCCACGACTGCCTTTTTGAACAAGCGGAAACAACGACTGGACTCCCGTAAGAACCTACCGTTACCTCCACCAAAAAAGGTCTTGACATCGAAACCATTGTGTTCGGATATCCAGAAGTACATGCCGGGAAGATTGGAGTTTGAAGAGGAGGCAGATGATGAAGCGGAGAAGGTTGTTCAAGATATGGTGTTCGAGGATGATGAGGCAGAGAACGACATTGATCTGAGACTGACCATACTTGATATCTATAACTCGAAGCTCACGATGCGGGCGGAGCGCAAACGACTAATGCTGAAGAACAATTTACTCGACTACAGGAACAACATTGCCGTGGACAAACGGAGAACAAAAGAGGAGCGCGATTTGTTCAACAAGTTAAAAGCGTTTGCTCGAGTGATGACTGCTGAAGATTTCAAAGAGTTTTCGGAGGACATGTTGAGCGAGGTGCGGATCCGCAACCGCATTCAACAGCTCCAGGAATGGCGTCGCAACGGTGTGACGTCGTTTGAAAGTGGAACAAGATACGAAAAGGACAAAATTAGTAGACTCTCGCGTGCCAATTTGGGAGCCGCATCTTCGTCGATCACATCCGGAAGAGAGAGACACACTCTCAACTCTGGCCGGTCTACCTCGCGCCACCAAACACCGTCATACGAATCAGGGTCCAAAAAGAGAGGCAACCAGCCGCTCGACATCTCCCAGGCTCTGGATTACGATCTGTTATCTGAGGACGAGAAGATACTGTGCTCCAACCTACGCATACTACCAAAGCCGTATCTGGCCATCAAAGAAACACTATTTCGTGAGCTTCTCCGTACTGGTGGTGTTCTCAAACGTAAAATCGCCAAGGAGCTTCTTCACATCGATCCTGCTAAAACAGCGAAAATATACGATTTTTTCGTGCAACAAAAATGGTGCAATGCTACCTAATGTATAATAATATTTAACCAAATGTACAATAGAAAAAAATTGAAATATTTTTTTTAAAAAGATTTGAGTTTCTTGATTAAACTAGTGCATCTACTATGTCCAAGTCACGGTACTTTTTGGAGCAGAGTGTTCCCGAGCTCCAAGATCTGGAGCGCAAAAAGCTTTTCACCAAGAAAGAGATCACCATGATCATGAGAAGACGTACGGACTTTGAACAAAGAATAGCTGGTAGAGGATCCAAACCAGCGGATTTCCTCGCCTACGCGGCCTACGAAAAAAACCTGGAAAAACTCAGGCGCAAGAGATACAACCGCATGAAGCCTGTGATTGATACGAAGCCGTCTGTTTCGGATTGGGCATCCAGCAAACGCACATTCTTCATTTTCGAGAGAGGAGTGAACAAGTTCCCCAAAAATATGGATCTCTGGTCGTCGTACTTAATGTTCGCCCGCAAAAATGGCTCGGTCAAGGTGGTGTACTTTATCTACTCCAAACTGTTGCAATTGCAGCCTAAAAATATCAACGTTTGGTTTTCTGCTGCCAGCTACGAATTCGATCATAATAGAAACGTCAAGTCTGCCAGAAATCTGTTCAAGAGATGTGTCAGATTTAACCCGGAAAGCACAGAGGTGTGGGTAGAGTTCATCAAATTGGAGCTCACGTATCTGTCAAAATTGCTACTAAGAAGAAAGCTGTTGAACATCATCACTGAGCAGCAGCAAATACAGGACATGAAAGAAAACGAAGGAAACGAATTCGAGGGTGACGACATGATCAGCTTGATCCCAGACACAGAGATGAATGACGAGCTCAACAAGTTGCCCGAGATGAACACCGAAATGCTGGGAACAGCAGACTCCAACCCGGTGCTCAAGGGAGACCTGGTGCTTGCCATCTTTGACGTGGCTGTGCACGCGATCCAGCAGAACGTGCAGGTTTCAGAGGACCGTTTCCAAAAGGTGTGGGGCTTCTGCCAGCAAATACTGGCGCTGGTGGACTCGTACGAGACCCTGGACCGCCTGTACCTGGCCAACCATGTGGTCGAGTGGCTAGCACATGACCACAGTCACGTGCCGAAGGTGATTCTGCTGCAGCTGACCCTCTCTCTGCGGTACGTGGGCCTGAGCGACGCCGAGTTTGTGTCCGTGCTGCAGAACTCGGTGAAGATGTTCCAGTCGTGGGCCAAGAAAACGGCCCTGGACGCAGCCACCCGCGAGGAGGTGAAACATCTCTACACCGACTACATCGAGACCCGCTATCTCTCGCACGCAGAGGGCGAGGTGAAGCAGGTGTTATCTCTTCTGGTGAAGAAGCTGAAATGAGTAGATTAATCTGCCTTATGAAAGTCGCTGAGCTGGATTTTTTTCGAAATTCGGTGGTAACCGAGCCCCGTTGCTGCCACCAGTCCGAATATGAGGAACCCGAGGCAGTACAGTGCCACCACCCAGCCGCTTGGCGGCGCAGGGAGCCCGAAGAACAGCATCTGGGAGTCCAGCGTGGTTGCTTCCATGCCGGACAGCCACTTGACGTTGAAGTTGAGCGTCACCGAGTCACCAATGATCACCTTGGTGGTGTTGAGCGAGCTCGACCAAGCCGTGCCGGAAACTATCTGGTCGTTGCTGGCCATGATCAGCACATTCAGATTCGGATCGAGGTCGAAATGCGACTCCTCGACCACCCCGCGGAACTGGAACACCAGCGGCACCGCCACCCCTGAATTGGGTTTCACTGCCATCTTGCACGAGAATGGAGCATCGTTATGTAGATATAATTGGAACAGGTGGTACAACTCGTCCTCGAACTTGACGGTGCACTGTATGTGCTCGTCCTTGCCGTAGGCCAGCTTCATCGGCAGCCCTGTCTCGTGGCACTTGAGAAAGTCCACGTACATGATGTTTCCTTGCGAATCGAACTTGTGTTCTCCGTTGTCGATCTGTCTGGCATTGCACAGCAGCGGGATCTCGGCGTCAGTCGCGTACGACGGCAGGTTCAGCAGCTCCTGCTCGGTGTCGGGATACGGCTGGATTTTGGCAGCGAGGGCGCCCAGGGCAAAAAGCAAAAAAACAATCAGCATTCTTTGTAACAGGAAGGAATTGTAGCAAAAAATAAAATATTAACAAAAATAATCAGGGATTTTTCTCAGTACAGTAATTTACATAGGAAAATGTAGCTATTTGGCCATGGTCATCATCTCCAGCTCGGAAGGATTGGTGATGTGTCTGAGACACTTCTTTTTCGCCTTCTGGGAACGCCAGTGGGCAGTCAGACCGTCCTTGCGCTTGAAGCTCTTGCCACAGCCCCATTCGTCGCCGTTCTTGAGTACACCGCCACAAACAAAGCCTCCGTCGTTCTTGTGCTGGTTGGTCTCGTGGCGTCTGCGGTCACTATGGCGCGCAAAGAACTGCTTGCACTTGTCGCACTGGAATGGCTTGCGGTGCTCGTGGGTGGACTGGATGTGCGAGTTGAGGTTCATCTTGCGCGAAAAGGTCTTTCCACAGCCTGAAAACGGACACGCAAAGATCCGCGGCTGTTTCTTGGAGCCCATGCTCGAAAACTTGGAAGACGGCATCGGCAGCTCGCCGCCGGACGGGTCCACGAGTCCCTGCTTGGCTCCGTCGATTCGAAGAGCTATGTCGGCCGCCTTTCTGGACCAATCTATCGAATTCTCCTCCTCCTTTCCATCCTTGCCGATCGGAATCGATTGGTACGGCACAGAGTTCGCCAGCGTGAACAGGGGGTTGTCGTTCTGGGTCACCGAGCCGGTGCTGCCGGCGTCAGACCCCACGGACTGCGAGGACGACTGCCCACCGAAAGGGAACATGCTGTTGACCATGTATTTCTGATCCGCAGAGTTCATGTCGATGGGCGGCAACTTCTTATGTTCTTCGCGCAGATGTGACGTCGACGAGGGATAGTACAGAGGCTGCGACGGGTGCGGCTGGTGTTTGGCCCCTGTGATCAGGGACCCCGGGTTTTTCGATAAACTTGGTAATTGAGGCTGTGTTGTGTGTCCGCCGGAGGGGTCCTGCGAATATTGCAATAAATCCGGCTGACCCTCCGACTTCAGAGCCGGGTCGGTGGTGAGATTATGGTCGTCGTTCATCGCGAGACCGGTATTTGCAGATACTTGCGGTGGTGTTGTTTAAAAACAAGGCTGGAAAAAACAAGGCTCAACACATTTTCCCAAAGGGGAGGCTGCTGACGTAAGCGCCGTACGAGAGCGCGAGCGCAGCAACGCCCGCGACGAACGCCACCAGCGTCTGCAGGTTCTGCGGGACGGGCAGCCTGCTCTCGGACACGTGCACCTCCAGCGGGATCGCCGCGAGGTACCGTCTCGTGGCCGTCTCGTCAAGCGAGTAGTAGTCGGGCTCGATGGTTATGTGCACGTGGCCGGCCGAGTGGGTGATGGAGACGTCCACCGGCGCCGTGGCAGCCCAGCACACGCGGGCGAAGTGCGGTCTGTTTGCGAGAGCGCGGGTGTCGAGGTCAAAAACTGCTTTTTCGTGGTTCTGGTCCGGCCTGGTCTTGGTTCTCGCGCTCAGCGACGCCGTCAGTGTGTTCAGCCCCAGTTTGAGCGTCTGGCCCGGCGAGCTCCCCACGTTAGACGCCCCGTCTGCGTCCTGCGGCACAAACACCAGTGTCTCTGTGTTTGCCGACACAACAGTACACCATAGCCACCACAAGCACACCCTCCAGATATAATTCATTTTGGTTCTAGTAGACACCTGACACCGGCTTTTGTTTTTGTTTATGAAAAGAATTTGGCTACCCTACGTAGACATAATGACTTTTGGTATAACTGAGCACGCTGAAACCGAGGAGACGCACACTTTGAAGAAGTCGCCGTCGATCACCAACATCTCGAAATACACACAGCCCAAGCCTCTTCCAATCAGCCTGAACATGAAGATTAACGAGGAGCTGGCAGATATCAAGAGTGCCCTGGGAGACCTCAAGTTCCGGTCCAAGAACAACAACCAGAGCCTTGTCAAGCTGAACGAGAATTTGGCCCGTTTTAACGAAACCACTGAGGGAGAACAACGGGCAGAATTGCGGGACCTGGTGGCCCAGTTGAAACAAATGCTTGACCAGCAGGGGCAGCAGGGGCAGCAGGAACAGCAGAGGGCAGCCAGCACAGCACAGGAGAACGAGGAGCAGTCACAGAACACAGCAGAAGAATTACAGGCGACCCAGACGAGACTGGAGGAGGACGTGGAGCGGCTCAAAAAAGAGCAAAGACAGCTGGAACAGGAAAATAGAATGGCCTCGGAAAAGCTGCTGGCAACTCAGCTCGCCGAATCAGAGCTGAAAACCAAGTGCGTGCGGTACGCAGGACAGCTGGAAAAACTGCAATTGCAACTGCAACAGCTGGAGACACGCAAGACGCACCTGGTGGCCAGTCTGGAGCACGCAAAACAGACGAGCCGCGCGCCCAGCGGCCACAAGGTGCTGGAGCTGCTCACGACGGGGACGGCCCAGGAACACGCGGTGTCGCGAACAAGCACGCGCAGCGACAACAAGGAAAACCACCGCGTGTTTAGCTCCGTCTACTAGACGTCAGCTTACGTAATCACTCTGGAACAGGGGTCTGTGGTCTGACACATTGGGCCACGCAGGAGTCATTGTTTGCACGTCACACTTTTAGCAGCTGGGCACCTGGTCCCCGCAAAATCAGCCAACCAAGGGTCTTGGCCTGACACCAGGTTGTATGTCACTTACCTCTCCAGGCGGCTGTAATGCCAATTCTCCTCTCCCCCCGCACACCACGCGCATATTCTGGGCTTATCTTTAGAAATAAAATTTGCCTTCCTTTTCTTTAGCAAGCAAGCCTTTGTATTCCTCACTCTCGAAAGGGTATGTTCAATACAACCCATCACGACAAACACATAGAACTGGAATCCAACAGATCATCATTGTCATTTGAATCCAACCTGTCTCACGGCTCTAACGGCAGTAATCTTTTTTCCAATCAGGGAGAGTATGATCTCTCTGTAAACAATCTAGACAGTGTTTTATCGGGAACGAGTGATATGGACAACCAGACACTAAGCGACAAGGGAACCATTGCTTCGGGGTCGGCAACCGCAGGGAACACAAACGGCATGAAACCAGGATCCTCGCGAGCGGGCTTTGTGAACCCTTTTGAGATAAATTCTTCGTTGTGGGGCTCAGCGCCTGTTTCACAGACGCCTGGACAATTTGAGATGAGCTCACCACCCGATCCAGCTCTGGATCTGCCGCGCGATCAAATAGTTTCGCCTCTGTCACCCTACGCCAATTTGTTCAATCCCACATCAGGGTCTTTTTCCATTGCGCCCCCCCCACAATCGGACCACGGCTCCCGTCGAACCTCTTTTGTGGGGGAGTTTACCACGCACAGCAGACCGTCGACGGGCAGTATCTGGAATACACGGGACGACAACAGGAGCTCGATTGGTTCGGCGGGCAGTCCGTTGCTGACCTACGCTAATATAGGGTCTCCTTCTCAATTGCCGTCCACATGGCAGTCTCCTCCTGCATCCGATTTCCCCGCTCTCAGACGATACTCCTACGATACCGCGTTTGGTGGAAGTTTGGCCTCGGGTCCAACAGCCACATCGCAGTCGCTGCTTCCAGCGTTCCAACAAAAGCGACAATCGTCATCCTCGATTTTTGGACCAGGCGTGGGCGGGTCTAGTTTTCCCACCGGTGTGGCCCCAGTTGGGTCTGTGGATTACGTTAAATCGTTTGATCAATCTGTACAACAACAACAACAGCAACAGCAGCAACAACAACATCAGCAACAGCAACAGCAACAGCAGCAACACAAAGAACACAAACAATCATCTGAACAACAGCAACTCTCTTCCCAGAATCCTGTACCTTCTGCCTTTGACGACCAATACGCGCAGGCTTACAAAGAAGCAGACTTATACTTTACTACTCCAAGTCCAGACTCTCTGAACTTGTCTAAAGTGCTAGAAAATCTGAACATGCAGCAGCTGCCCAAGTTTCCTGGTGGTGGTATTCCAGGGGTCAAGTTGGTCCTCGTGTGTTTCAAGAATGGCAGACTAGACGTATTCTTCCTTCCACCAGAGAACCAAAAGCTGCTGCAAAACATGAAGATGGGCGAATTGGTGATTGTTGAGGCAGACAGAGGACGGGATCTGGGCAAGATTGTCAAAATGGAAGTGTCAATTGATGAGGCCCGATTACTGAAGTTGAAACAGTTCCAAGAGCAGCAGGCCGCTTTAAATCAGGAGACCAAAGAGAAGCACCCTGTTCTGCATTTCCCAAAGCCAATTGTGCGGTTTGCATATCCGAACGAGGTCGCACAGCTTCTGCTCAAGAAGAGTGACGAGGATAAATCGCGGAACGTGTGTCAGCTAAAGGTCAAGTCGCACGGACTAGTGATGCAGGTGACGGATGCTGAGTATCAATGGGATCGTCGCAAGCTGACGTTCTACTATCATTCCACGGCGCGGATAGACTTCCGCGACCTGGTGAAGGAACTGTTCAGAATATACAAAACACGCATTTGGATGTGCAAGCAGCAAAAAAGAGAGATTTAAAATCATGATTTGAGTTTAGAAATAGAATAGAAAATAACGACTGGGATGTTCACGGGATCAACAAGTTATAGGTTATGGAATAGATTATACAGACTGTTATAATTTCTTCTTGTTGTGGGTGGCATATTCCTCCTCGGTGACCTCCATTTCCTGCCACGTTTTAGCTAGATAGTCCTGCAGGCTCTTGAGTTTGGAAAAAGCGGCTTCCTTGTCAAAAGGTTGGGAGTTCTGTTTCACTTGGTCAAACTCCTTCTGGATTGCCAGTGCTCTGTCCGAAATAACCTTCATTCTGTACGAGATCCACTCCGGGTAGAACTCGTGGTAGATGGAGCCGAAGTTGCACTCTGGCTTGACAGTCTTCAGGACGCTAGTCTCTGGCTTGGTGGAGTCCTTGGCTCTGTAGGAGGTAACGGCGGTGATGCGCTCCGTGTACCCAATAGGAATTGCGGCCAAATGTAATAACTGTCTGCCTTGTAGAACGGTGGCCTTTCCCTTAGCAGGCCCCGCGGCAGGGACAACTTCTCCAGAACCGGTTTTGATCAGGGTCTCGCCCCCAATCATCTCAGACGTGTCGGAAAGCATTAGAACACACACGAACGGATACGAGTCGTTGTGCCACCCGACAACGGCAGGAACGTCGGCGTCGAACTTGTCTGCCATAGAAGATCTTCTTCTGGTGGCCACTTTCTGGTTATAAACCTCGTCTTCTGACCGCATTGCGATATTAATATGGGCCACCTCGTAGTCCATGATAACCTCAAGCTCCACTCCGGCCATAGCAGAAACAGCAGCAACGGTGTCTGGGTGTGTCCACGCAGCGTACGTGAACGGACACGAAGGCTTGGCGTAGCCACGGATCACACAGTCGAGCCCGGAGGTGGAGCTGTGGGAAACCCTGGCCCATTTCTCAAACACCTCTTTTCTCAGGATTTCCGCTCTCATAATCTCAACGGCCTCCTCTGTGAAAAGTGGAAAAGGAGAGCTGGCGCCAATGTCCGAGATCTGGTCCTCAGACACAGCCCCAAACTCCTCCATGGTGGTTCTCTTTGTCGTCTGCAAACACTCCAGGGTGAAGGCGAGGTGTTTTTTAGGGTCGAATTCCACATTTAAATCAACAGTGGAAAGGGTCTCGAAAATAGGTTCAATTTGGGAAGCATATGCGCTGGGGTCGATCCTCTTGTGGAGGTTTCCCAGCTGGATTTGTTCAAGAAGCTCTGCGGTAGCCATGGTCAGCAGAGCGATCAACCCAGTGTATTTATACAGGAGCACTGGGTGCGAAATAGTTGCCAGATGCGGAAATTTTGTCTAGAGATAAGAGCGGATTTTTGGGTGCTTAAACTGAAAAGGGAACCGTTCGGATTTGTTCGCTCAGAAAAACAATTCCGCAACAATAGCAATTTCTGTCACTATCTACAGATAAAGCGCAAAGTTTCATGGTGCGAGCTAGGCCGAGCGTTCACCAGCAGCCTGGTGGTGGTGGAAGCCAGTGGCCATGCTGCCGGTGCACGGGTGTATAATTGCACCCGCGCCTCTTGCCTCTTCAGAATGATGTGATTACGTAAGCCTTCCGAGCGCTGGAGACGGTGGACACCCTTGTTTACGTTTGTTGTTCTGCCAAGCGACGTGCACCGCCAGGGTGCCAGAGGCGCAATGAACCCAGTAAGTGTTACATAAGCAGAAGACGTTTCGTCGCGGCGTCCAGTGGCGCTGCGCGGATTGCCGGTCGGTGCGTATTGGTCTGCGCGTGTAGGCCCTTGTTTACGTTCTCTTCACTTAGGTAGTGGCAAGAGCCTGTCCACGCTGTCTGCCGGTCATTTCCCTGTTAGGAAATCGAGTGTAAAAAATTACTCTGTTTCTTATAGGTGTTCACGGGCGCGTAAGAATGTACCTGTTATTGATCCCCCTTCGAACGCGTTCTCTATAACCTGCATTTTGTATATTAAACACGCTTCGAGATGGAGCATCACCGTAAACAGAAAATAGTCTGTGTGTATACAATAGGCCTGACGCACAATGCGCGCCGCAACTTCCCTTTTGAGCAAACTCAGTTAATAATTATTCGCCCTTTGTGTACACTTTTCAGACGAGATGACAGGAGACCCAAAGCATATATAAACAACCGGCTTCTCCCAATTAAACTACCCATTTCATGTCTGCCAACGTGTATAGACCAACGAGATCGAACTCAGACCCTTCGCCAGCCCGGCAAACTAGACTGCCACCTCTGAGCTCGATTCTCAACCATTCGCCAGCGCGTTCGGAGAATGCTCACGGAAACACCCCTCCAAACAAGATGGTTCTGCCACCTATCGAGCACATCACATCCAGTCCCAGCTACAAGCGGTCGAACTCGTTCCCGCTGTATGCGACGCCGGTGACTCCTGTGAACACTCGCGTGCTACCACCCCCACCACCAATGTTTTCCCAAACCCCCACGCTAGGCCACTCGACCCAACCGAATTACGCCGCCACCCCACAGAAAGAGGAAAAGCTTCTAACCAAAACCCCACCCAGCGAGGAGAAGAGCTTCGCGTTCATCTCGCACTCCATATCCACCTTCCTCTCTGCAGAGCCTGATATTGACAATGCCAGACTCGCCAGACGCAAGAGAAGAAGAACCTCGCCCGCCGAGCTCGCGATTCTCCAGGCCGAGTTCGAAAAAGGAAACACTCCTAATAAGATGAGGAGAATCGAGATAGCGTGCAAGGTGGACATGACAGAGAAGGCGGTCCAGATCTGGTTCCAAAACAAAAGACAGTCGCTGCGCAAAAATAATCATAACATCAAGGAGGTTGTTCTGGACATTCCCAAGAGACGGGATCTGGACCAGCAGCTGCTCTCGTCCAGACACATGGACTCGATCGATAACTCGGTGGAGGACGATTCCGCCACCTCGCTGGAGTCGTCGCCGGTTATGTCTCCTAGAGAGGAGCAGCTGCCACCAAGGGGAGTTTTCATCACTCCCGTCAAGACGCCCGTCCACAAGAACACGCTGACAAGCTCTGCGATGAGGGCCACTCCAAACTCCTCCGCCATGACGTTCAAGTTCAAAGCAAGCGATCTCGGGCTCACCACGCCTCTGAGCCAGGCTCACACAGCACACAAGAGACAGAAACCGGTTATGCGCATGAACGTCAACAAGAAGCTTGGAAACGTGCTGAAGGACACCACCAACACGGCACACAACGCGCAGAATGGCAAAACAGACATTGAGTGTGTGGAGAACCTGCTGAGTCTGCGTAGCCAAACCAGAGTATAATGAGTTATGAATCAACAGTATAGAAATAATCAGTAATAATCAGTAATAACCAGTGATAATCGGTGTCGTACAAGTCTACTAGATGTGCTCATAGTTCTCACTATATTATATCTTACTTATGCTAGCCGCACTCGCTTAAGGTCCAGCAACCTTTCCTCTTCTACCAGTGGTCTTGGTGTGCTGTCCTCTCACTCTCAATCTCCACGAGTGTCTCAAACCACGGTGAGCTCTCATTCTCTTCAATCTCTCCAAGTCCTCTCTCAACTTGCTCTCCATGTTGTTAGCAAGAACGTGGTAGTCCTTTCCGTCGACAACGTCGGCTTGTCTGTTCAAGAACCAAGCTGGGATCTTGTACTGGGTTGGGTTTTGCATGATGGTGACGATTCTCTCCAACTCTTCTTGGGTCAATTCACCAGCTCTCTTGGAAAGATCAACATCGGCCTTCTTGCAGACCAAGTTGGCGTATCTTCTACCAACACCTCTGATGGTGGTCAAAGCGTACATAACCTTGATTCTTCCGTCAACGTTGGTGTTGAGGAGACGCAAAATGTGCTGGAACGAGCCAGATTCTTGAACAACGAGTCCCATGGTGATGTATTAAAGTTATAATTTTTCATGGCTTAAAAATTTTATTATAAAAATCCCTGCCCTCCGGCGCGTCACGTGACACCTCATACCGGGCTATTTACAAAATGTGTCTAGTGTACTTGGCTCCGAAGTACTGCAGCGCCTCTTGCGCCATCACCACACGGTCCGCCTTCAGCAGGTCTCTCACCTCCACGTCTTCCTTGCGCAAGATCTGCACCTTGCCTCCGTGCTCCTGCACTGCCTTGGTCAGGTTGGCTTCTGGCTCGTATTCTCCAGGAATGAACAGCACGTTGAGTTTGCTCAGCCCGTGCTTCGACAGGAACGTAGAAACTGTGTGGGGGTGGCTATGCGAGAAGTCCAGGTCGAACGAGTCACCCGGAAGGATGCTGCTGGTGTCCTGGTTGGTGTTTCCGATCACAAACAGTTTTCCCGCCTTGTACACACTGCTGAGTGCGATTCTGTATGCCATGTGGTAAACCTTCTCGGGAAGATTCGTGGAAAAGTCGTTAGGTGCTGTGCGGGCCAGTGCGTAAGCTCCACGGTGTCTGATTGGCGAGTTGGCGTCTCCGACTCTTGCACGTCCTGAGCCCTTCTGCGGCATCAGCTTGTGTCTGGAGAATTTGTGGTCGCTTCTTCCGGGAGGATTGGACGCCCCCACACGGATGTTATCGAGTTCCATCACCACCGCGAGCCACAGAACGTCTCTTCTGATCGGAGCGTTCAGAAAGGCATTGTGCACGGGGAAAACAGCATGCGGTTCCAGCGACGGGAACGCACGAAGCGTGGCCAGCGTGTACGTGGACGGAATCCCCTTGTTCGGGAACTTCGACTCCACAGCAGTGGCCAAACCCCGCGCCATCATTCCAAATCTCATCGTCAAACTCATACCAGCTGAAAATATTTATTTGGATAAAATTCCACCCACTTTCCCGGTGCAAAGGTGCACATGGGGAATATATTGCACTTTTAAAAATCTCTGGGAACCCATGACTTCGCAGAACAACAAACCCAAACGGCCGCCGAGCGAGGACTCCCAGCCTCCTGAGGACGCCGGCGACGCCGTGTCGTGTGGCAATTCGGTCCGCACGCTTCCCCAGAAGTTCATCCACTGCGCCAAGGACGACCTCATAGTCATCATATCTCGCATGCTTTCCTCGCTCATTAGCATCAACGACCAGCAAATTTCCGCCGACCTCAACCAGCAATCGCTCACGCGGTTTCATTCCCGCTCTCCGCCGCAAATCTCGCTGTACTCGTACATCTCCCGACTGTCCCACTATTCGTCGCTGGAAAACTCCGTTCTCATAACCAGCATCTATTACATCGATCTCCTGAGCACGTGCTATCCGATATTTGCTGTCAACTCGCTGACAGTGCATCGGTTTCTGCTCACGGCCACAACCGTGGCCTCCAAGGCGCTGTGCGACAGTTTCTGCTCCAACAGCCACTACGCCAAGGTTGGCGGAGTGAACCTGATGGAGCTGAACGTTCTGGAGACGGAGTTTCTCACCAAGGTGAGCTACCGAGTAGTTCCGCGGGACTTCAATAACGACAAGCTCCCAGAAAGAAAAAGCAGCACAGGCACTCTGGACACAGACTACTTCAAGAAGATCAAGCTCGGCATCGAGAGCGCATCCGAGGTCCTGGATCTGTACTACAAGCGCATGGTGATGCTTGTTGGAGACCACAAAAGCGGGCCCGTGGGGTGTCACGACCACGTCGACTACGAGCTGCTCGGCGACACGGCCGACGAGGACCACGCCAAGGTGGCAGAGAACGATTCCAGTCTGGACCCCAACGACGTAAACAGACGCAAACTGCGCAAGATCGACAGGAAAGAGTCGCAGGAATAACACCCGGTGCTCCGTGCGGCCCCACTGGCCGGCGTAAATCCTGAATAATAATTACTTAGAAGCTGTGGGTGTGATTACAGGGTAATTGGATAATTATTTGTCCGGGGAAATTAAAAATATTCACTAATTAAATAAAAAATCCATCGCAACAATCTGATGCTGATTTTCCGACATTCGCCAGTGTGTCGCCGACAGCGGCCCGCACGAATACTGCTGCACACGCTCGTCAGCACAGGAAGAGGTTCCGTGGCCAGACAACGGTACGCGGGTGCCGCGAGGTCACTGGATCGGATAAGCAGAAGTTACTCGCAACACAGGGTTTCGCGGGTGTTCGAGTACGTCTACGGCAAGTGCCGCAAGATACGATGGGCGCTCGTTCGAAGCAAGCGTTCGTTCAACACAGACGACTTCTCGGCCATGTTTTCGTGGGTGATGGCCGGAAACATCGCCTTCCTTCTGATTGGAACCACCTCGTTTTTCTCGCTCCTGCTTTACACTATGAACACGGTTCTTGCGCAGGAGATGGTGGCCGAGTTCGTGGGCAATGTGATCACACGGAACTCTGCCCTCAGCGTCACGTTCGACAGTGCCATTGTGCCCAATTGGAAAAGCGGAAAAATTCAGTTTAATAATTGTATTGTGAACAGACGGCCGCGCAAGCGGCAAATGTTCAGGAAAAAGGACAAAACGGCGACGGCTGTGGCCGTGGCAGTGGCCGAGGAAGACCTGGACGATGGCAACTACACGCAATTCGACCTCACGATCGACCAAATCGACATCTCGCTCAGCTTCACCAAGTGGCTTTCCGGAAAGGGAATAATTGACACTTGCTCATTGCGCGGGATCCGAGGGGTCGTGGATAGAACCCATGTTTACTGGAAGCCAGGGGACTCCGCGCTAAACTATAAAAATGTGCATAGACCAGGAGACTGGGAAATCTCCAATTTCCGCATTCAGGACCTGCTGGTGACAATGCATAACCCGGACAATTTTAGAAGTTTCGAAATCTCCGTGTATAACTGTGAGCTACCTCTGTTCAGGAAAAACTGGTTGTTTTTCGACATTCTGAGCGGCCAGCACATTAATGGTTGCTACGACGGCGCGCTCTTCACGATCGACAAGGTGCAGCGCACAGACGATTACCGCGCCGAGCGGCAGATCGACGGCGAGGTCGAGAGCTACCGCAAAATCTCTTCGAGGCCAGAAAAACACGAGATCGATCTGGCCAGCTCCACCGTCACGCGTCTGCGGGTGGACAATTTGCCGCTAGAGCACCTGAACGGCGGCATGAAGGGTCCATTTGGCTGGATCAACCGCGGCACCGTCGACATGATTGGCGACGTCATAACTCCGGTGGATGCGTCCACAACTACATTTTCCTGGCGTAGCCTGATGAATTATTATAACTCGTCGTCTGACGACCGCGACAAGCAAAAAGTGCCGTTCGTTATGGATTTCTACATGCGGCTCAACAACCCTAAAGCCACTGTGCCCTATATATCCAACGAATTGTCTTATGTGAACAGCGCCTTGATTCGACCAATTGTTGGGTATATCAACTCGCGGAAAACATTCATCCCAATTTATTGTCGAGTGCGCAAAGATCTGCAGGATTTTGACGGGTCATGGACAGTGTACGACAGTCTTTTGATGGACGATCTGAGCATTGGGGTGTACAACAGCTTTGTGGAGTACCTCAGCGACGAGCAGTTCCAACGCGAAAAACTGCGCAAGGTGGGATTTTGGTCGCTACAGTTTATGATCCAACTGGTGCTTTGGAGCCTGAGCGGGGTGTGAAAGTTCCGAGAAAAGTCGACCGACCGGTGATCTGAACAAACGGCCTTAACATGCACAAAGCCCGATCACATACGCAGGCGCAATTAGATTTGGCTGCAAGCATGCAGACGGGCAGGGGACTTCTGCCACATATGCATATGCTACTATTTTACATTGTTTTTGACGCATGTTTTCCGAAGAGTACATAATCATGCACACAGGGCAACAACTTAATGCCATCCAAAAAACCTTTTTAGCGGATGGTGCTCCTATCATGTATGTATAAATAGTGAGAGTAAACAAACTTTTACTCAAAATCGTTGTCTTGTTCAACATGGAGAATGGAACGGAAGTTTAACCCCCCAGCCGAAAATTCCCATCAGAATTGGCCACACCAGTACCCCGTGTACCGCGTCGGTCCGAAATTCACACAGATACCGCCGCTGTCGACCCCCCCACCTCCAGCATCGTTCAATCCATTGCACTTCCCACAACCCCCACCGCATTATTATACTAGGCCACCCTCCCTCTCGCTTGCACCGAACCCGTCGCCGCCGGGAGTGCCTTTGGTCGCTCCTCCCGGGGACAATTCACAACTAGCATACGAACTCTCGCAACTTCTACCCACACCCCCTTTCGCCAATCTCAGGCCAGTGCCCGAGTCGCTCAAGCCGCAGCATTCTCGCCGAACGAGACGCCGATCCAAGTTTACCAAGGAGCAGGACCAAATGATCATAGACATGAAGAAGGCTGGCAAGTCGTGGGCTGAGATTTCCAAGCGAGCCAACTTGGGGTCGTATCTGGCAGCCCGTAACCGGTACCAAGTTTTAATTGGACAGCAAGGAGGAGGCAGTAACGAGTGCAGTGCGGAAGACGTGATCGAATTAGGACAGACCGTCGACGAAGGCGAAGTGGAGAAAATACGATTTTTGGCAAGAAGTTTCGAGAAGCATACCGGAAAAAATGTGAATTCTGAGCAGATTCGCGAGTTTCTCAGATATCTTCTGTGGAGGGACCCAAGCTTTTTTGACGTGGACGAAAAATACATACAGGAGCTACTTCGAGTGCAGGCCAAATCGGCGTGAAAACGCAAGCGCCGAGACCTTAGATACATGGTACAGTACATGTACAGACGCTCGCTTCTGCAGCTGTAGATTCCGGCTCTGCAACCTTATCCAAAAATGTGCTATCGCATGTGCAATGATTTCTTATTCGGGACTCGTGAAACTCGGACATTTAAAATATTTATCGCACCCCAACACCGACATCCACTCTTGGCGTCGCCTCCCTCAAGCGCCGTCGATCGACCCGTCTTGTCCCCACAAAATATAATTAATTTATACTTCTCTTGTCCTATTTGTTTACCCCTTATGTTTGCTTACGCATTGCTGTTGCTCGACAACACCTACGTTCCGGGCGTGCTCACTGTCTGCCAGGCCCTGACAGCCGCACACCACCAACACCCGGTCATTCTGCTTTACTCAGGTCGCCTGGTCGACCATGACTTGATTTTGTTATTGTCTGAGTCCTCTTTTTTCCATCACCTTATTGACATTGACGAAAATATCCTGCCGTCCAATTCGCCTCACACGCTCAATGACATCCTCTGCAGACCCGACCTCATGTACACCTTGTCTAAGATCAACCTCTGGCGTCTGGTGGAGTACTCCAAGATTGTCTACTTGGATGCTGATACCCTGCCTTTGCAGAATCTAGACCATCTGTTTGACATGCATTTTTCGGCCAACCAGGTCGCTGCGAGCCCCGACTGCGGCTGGCCCGACCTGTTCAACTCCGGACTGATGGTGCTGAAGCCCAACATGTGTGTTTTCCAGGAGCTGATGGACATGTACCAGACGACGGAATCGTTTGATGGTGCGGACCAGGGGCTGCTGAACGAGTACTTCAACCCCCGTCTGTACCAGGGCGGAGAATCGCGCTGGATACGGCTCCCGTTCGTGTACAATTGCACCCTGAACTCCCACTACGAGTATTTTCCGGCTCTGAAACGGTACTTCCAGGATGTGAAACTGTTCCACTTCATCGGAAACCGGAAACCCTGGCTGTCTCAGTTTTTTTCCACCTCGGGACTGGAAGCACGCGAGACAGACCAGACAGACGTCTTTCAAAGATGGCGCGAGGTGTTCGAGTCCGTGCAGGTGAAGGGCAAGTCCCACGTGGACATCTTGAGAATGTGTGGCCATTTGCAACCCGAGCCGAACTGGAATGTCATTGAGTCGGCAGACAGCCAAGTTATTGGGGAAGAGGAGCATGCAACGACCGAGGAAACTTTTCCACCAGAAGACCCCGAGCCAGAAATCATATCGCATCCTCAATTCTACTACAAGGAACCGGACTACCAGCCAGAAATCTACTCCGCAGAAAAGGGCGAGGCCTGGAAGCTTAACGAGCCTCGAGGAGCAAACCAATGGGACGAGGTAGCACCAAAAGGCCAGGTGGATGCAGTAGCCCTGGCCCAGTCTTTGTCCACTCTCGAGATCGAGCAGACTGAAAACGACTACGCCAGCTCGCATCCTATTTTCCCATGGGAGAAATCGGGAACCAAAATTAAGCCTACCAGAACTTTTGCAACCACAACCAGCGTTCCCGCTCTACCGATCAACAGCACGTTTACAGCGGCCTTCAACGATGGCCAGGAGCTGGAAAAGTTCATGAAATCGAACAAGCCCCAGAAACCAGAATTACTACAAGAGATACTCCACGACGATAAGCTCGATGACAAGGAGTCTGAGCAGCTGGAGGACCTGGCGGTTTGAAGATCAAATATTTTCACTAGAAAGAAAAAGCTGTTATTCACGACATTTGGGGGATTCCTCCAACCATAGTTGGACCGGCGGCTGGAGCAGGACCCGAGGCTTGATACTGGTTGTTTCTGGATCCAACGTTTTCTCTTAGGGCTGTCAGCTGCTTGGATCTGAAAGTCTCATAGTGGACAAAGGCTGTGGTCTCGATCAGGTCGTGCAAATGGGTCCGGGTGAGGAAGTCTCTCAGATACACAAACTCGCATTGGGTCACGTCCTCGACGTTGATGAGCCCCCACTTTGTTCTTCTTCCACGAACAACCTCGCCGGCAGGGGTGGTGATGATATCCTCGGAGCCCACGATAGCAAACGGCAACAGCGACTGGATATCGCTGTTCAGCTGCTTCTCCTCTTCGGTGAGTCCGTCGTCGCCCAAACTAAACTCGTACGGGTACATCTTGAAGTCGTAGTACTTGAACTGCTCTTGCAAGATCGACTTGAGGTTGGATCTTTCGTCCAGAGTCAGGGTGTCTGCCTTGGCGATGACTGGCACCACGTTGGCGACCTCTGTCAGTTTTTTCAGAGCCATGATGTCCAGGTTCTTGAGTCCGTAGTTGGTTGGCTCGATGAAGTATAGAATGCAATGGACTCTAGTGTCTTTGATGTATGTTTCTCTGGTAGCGTTCAGTTCTTTTCTGAGATACTGATTTTGCTGGTCCTTGATATACTTGAGGATAGGCTCCCAGCACTTTTCGTTGTTGACCTGATCTCCGAAGCCCGGGGTGTCAATAACGTTCAACGTCAGCTTGACGTTGTTCTCCATCAGGGTTTGTGAGGTAAGCTTGACCTCGCACGTCTTCTCAACCGGCTCGTAAATCGTCTTTCTACCGCTCGACTCCATCACGTGCTGCGCAAACAGCGTGTTGACCAGAGTGCTCTTGCCCAGTCCAGAGTGTCCAACAACCATCACGTTCAGCGTGAAGCCTCTTTTCAGGAGTCTGTTTTCGATCTGCGTGGTGATTGTATCGAATCCGACGTACGATTTTGGTTGCAACAGCGCGCCCGTCTCAATGGTAGAATTAAAGTCTGTCATGGTCACCGTATTTGAAGTTAAAGTGTACGTTGTTAACTTTAGATCTTTATTTACACGCTCTTTAGACGCGAAAAGAAAACTTGGCATAAGCGTATGCGAGGGTGGGTGCGCGAGTTATGCCGCGCGCAAGGACCATACAAAAATATTTTTGCGTGAAAAAGTCAGTCTCATGTCTGTTGCGGGAATCCAATCTCTAGCCGGAGTGGCCGTCTCGGGCTCCTGGAAAATCGCTGTTCCTGCCATTCCGCTGCTCTCCAAGCTGTCGTGGGCCGCGGTTGCAGACGAACCCTCGTTTCTGGACCGTCTTCGCAACAGCATTCCTGCCAAGCTGATTCCGACGTTAGTGGACAACGGTCTGGTTCTTGCCGCGCCTAAGAAGAAGACTTCCCACATGAAGCGCCGTCTGCGTCTGTACACACCGGGAAGCAAGCAAATAAAGCCAAACAACAACCTCAACCGGTGCCCGTCGTGCGGAAACTACAAGAGATCTCATTTTCTGTGCATGTCGTGCTTCTTCGAGATTAAGCAGCTGTGGAGTGAAAAGAGCGAGAAACAGCCTGTTTACAAAGAGGAGTTTTCGAACCCGGCGGACGAGCGTGTGCTTTATCCTAAGACTCACGAACGTCCCGACCAGAAGAAGCTGCGTCTCAAGGAGTATGTGGAGAGTCGTCCGAAGTCTCTGCCCGTGGAGAAATAATGTATATAGAGATCGACGCGTCGAAACCGAAAAAAATATTTGCAATTTATTTAAATATCATGCCAGAACAGACTGGACCTGTCCAGAAACGCCAGAAGACGCCCCGCGGCCAGACGGCGCATCGCTACGCCATTCCTGCGTCTCTTTCCTTGCGGATGGTGAGCCACCCGCTTGGAATCCGACCTGCTGGCAATTTATTTCTAGCTGGCGACGAGACCAAGCTGCAGCTGGAGCAGTCTATGGGCGATTTTTCTCGCTTCCCCGAGCATTTGATCATGGAAATTGTTGGATATCTGGACACGCCCGCAGAGCTTTCGCGGCTGATGGCGTGCTCGCGGTTTTTCTACGGATTCGTCAGTTTTGACGACATTTGGAAGCAGATGTATCTGAGAGGCCACCATTTCGACAGGTGGCTCGGGAGCTGGAAGGAGAGCATTTTGGGGTCCCGTCTGAGCCATGTGGACTGCCACGTCATCCACTCCGACCTTCTTTTTGTCCCGTATCAAAATTCGCACGTGGACTACTTGGAGCTGTTTGAAAAAGTGATTCAGGACGAGACCGGCCGTCGATCTTTGATTTTGCCAGCCTCTGCCGACATGCCGTTTGATCTTTCGGTTCCCCGGATTTTTGAGGATACCATGACGTCCGAGCTGTTCTCGTCAGAATTCCACAACCGGCCGTTTATCCTCAAGTCGTCCGATCCTGAGAGATGGCCACATTGGACCATCCAGAACCTGACTGAGAGGTTTCCCGACACGAGTTTCCGCCAGGAGTGCGTGGAGTGGCCGCTACGGCTCTACGCCGAATACTGCGTGTCCAACCAGGACGAAAGTCCGCTGTATTTATTCGACTGCAACTCTGAGGCCATGAAACAGCTGAAAACAGAGTTCGCACGGCCCGCGGTTTTCCAGGACGACATGTTCAACATTTTCTCGCGCAACGGGCTGTCCTGTCGTCCCGACCACACGTGGCTGATTGTTGGTCCGCACCGGTCGGGGTCGACGTTTCACAAAGACCCAAATAATACATCTGCGTGGAACACGGTTCTGGAAGGGTCGAAGCTGTGGATCATGCTGCCGCCGGAGGTGACGCCGCCGGGGGTGCACATCAGCGAGGATGAGAGTGAGGTGACGTCGCCGCTGGGGCTGGCCGAGTGGGTGTTGGCGGGCTTTTTCAACGACACCTTGAAGCTGGCGCAAATGGAGCCGCGGTGCACGATCGGCATCACCTTTCCCGGCGAGTGCATCCACGTGCCGGCGGGCTGGTGGCACATGGTGATCAACCTCGAGGACTCTGTCGCGCTGACGGCCAACTTCGTGCCCGAGTGCAAGCTCGAGGAGGTGGCTCGTTTCTTCCGCAAAAAACAGGACCAGGTCTCGGGCTTCCACCCCGCCACGGTTCACCAGTTTGTGCAGCAGTGCGTCGACCGCGGCGAGATGGACCCGCAGATCCTGGCCCAGGTGGCCCAGGTCGACAAGGTGGACTCCAACGACGACGTGGGCGAGCTGGACGTCCAGCTACCAATCTACGACATTTTCGAGACTCTGCTGGGTCTGAACGGCAAGACCCTGAAAAAGCCCCGCAACCTGTGGAAGTCGCTCACACAGCAGTCCAGCGGCTTCAAGTTCGCCATGGACGAAGTAGAATAACGTCATATTCATTAATACATGCTGCAAGTCTATACTAGGAGAGATTTAACGTTTTCGTAGACCCCGAGGAAAATGGCGCCGCCCGCGCTGATCCACATGGTACGCGGACCCACGCCGCGCCAGAACGCCGAGTACCCCTCCTCGTGCACGATGGTGCGCGCGAGCGTCCAGACAGGGACCTTCTTGTGGCTCAACATTAGCCTCGTTTTCAGGAGATCCAGCGGTGTTGTGGCCGCGGCCGCCACACCACCAGCCACAGACCCACAGACGGCACCTCTGGCCGGAGACAGAACTCCGTCGTCGCCCCACAGCGTCTTGAGGTACTCGTACAGCGGGAACTGGATCACGGTGAAGGGGATCTCGCGCATGATGGTGGTGCCCCAGCCACGGTACAGGCCGCGGATGACCCCCTCGCCGGACCCGTTGGACAGGATGTGGCGCAGCGCGTGGGTGGAAGATTTAAATTGCATGGACTGGGTGCGCTGTTTGATCACCTCGGCCGGCACACGGACCAGACAGGCCGCGATCTCGCCCATCGACGCGCTCGCCATGTGCACGAGCGCCGCCGGCGTGTCTGTGCGGCCCAAGTGGCGTTTCAGCGTGTCGTACGTGACGAAAAACAGAGCTGCAGAAGGTGCAGAGGCCACAACCGCAGAGCCCAGTCCGCGATACAGTCCCGCAAACCCTCCGTTTCTCAGAAACCCGCCCTTGGCCTGGATACGAGTTTTGATGGTGTCGATGGGAAAAAAGGCCAGGTCTGTGGCCGTGCCAGCAGCCCCCCCACTGACGAGAGAAACGGTGAAATCGTTCATTAGAATGAAAAAACGTCGCGACGCGTCGATTTAGACGAGCTCGGGGTTTTGGACGGATTTGGGGAAGGCGAAAATAATTTCTTCACTTTTTTCGTTATCCCAATTGCGTTGATGATCAGACTGTCAATTGGAACCCGAGCAAGAAACTTTTCTGTTTCGGCGCTAACGAGAACGTCGTCTTCTGGCGTCAAACAGGCGATGCCTGTTTCTGGCGGAACTCAGCTACCGTTGGGCTCCCAGATTTCGCTGCAATCTGCAACAAGAGACCCATCCTTATACGGAACAAGACCAATTTACTTGGACATGCAGGCCACCACACCCACCGATCCAAGGGTTCTGGACAAGATGATGGAGTTTTACACGGGGCTGTACGGCAACCCGCACTCGTCCACCCACGCTTACGGCTGGGAAACAGATAAGGCCGTGGAAGAGGCCCGTTCCCACGTGGCGTCTGTGATAGGAGCGGACCCCAAGGAGATCATCTTCACGTCGGGAGCCACCGAGTGCAACAACATGGCCATCAAGGGAGTGGCCCGGTTCTACGGCAAGAACAAGAAGCACATCATCACCACGCAGACAGAGCACAAGTGTGTTCTGGACTCTTGCAGACACTTACAGGACGAGGGTTTTGAAATCACATACCTACCTGTGAACACAGACGGGCTGGTGGACTTGGAGCTTTTGGAGAAGTCCATCAGAAAAGACACATGTCTTGTTTCCATCATGGCTGTCAATAACGAGATTGGTGTGATCCAGCCGTTGGAGGACATCGGACGCATCTGCCGAGCAAACAAGGTGTTCTTCCACACCGACGCAGCCCAGGCGTACGGAAAAATCCCACTGGACGTCAACAAGTGCAACATCGACCTGCTGTCCATCTCGTCGCACAAGATCTACGGCCCAATGGGCGTGGGAGCCACGTACGTGCGAAGACGTCCAAGAGTCAGACTCGACCCGATCATCAACGGAGGAGGACAGGAAAGAGGACTCAGATCCGGAACCCTGGCTCCTCCTCTGGTCTGCGGTTTTGGAGAGGCCGCAAGACTCATGATCCAGGAGTACGACTCCGACAAGGCTCACATCACGGCTCTCAGCAACAAGCTCATGGATTCGCTGCTGGCAATGGAACACACACAGCTCAACGGATCCCGCACACAAAGATACCCGGGGTGCGTGAACGTCTCGTTTGCATACGTCGAGGGAGAGTCCCTGCTGATGGCCCTGAAGGACATCGCTCTTTCGTCCGGGTCTGCATGCACGTCTGCGTCGCTGGAACCGTCTTACGTTCTGCACGCCCTCGGGGCAGACGACGCCCTCGCCCACTCCTCGATTAGATTTGGAGTTGGAAGATTCACCACCGAGGCCGAGGTCGATTACGTCATCCAGGCCTTGACCGAGAGAGTCACCTTCCTGCGGGAGCTGAGTCCGTTGTGGGAGATGGTCAAGGAGGGAATCGATCTGAATTCGATCGAGTGGGCTGGACATTGAATTTAGTTAGTGTTTATATGCAATATTATTCATCGTCGCTGAGATCAGGGTTGATCACACGTAGGCCGCCTTGACGGGGGTTTCTTTCCTGGCCGGCCACACGTGCTGCTGCGTCGGGCAGGGATCCGTCGCTGAAGCGTCTGGACGTTCCTGGCATATCCAGTCTGTCGTCCTCGGACATGAAGCCAAAAGCGTTTGCTCCGATGGTTCCTCTTGCGACGCCTGTGCGGCCGAGTGGGGGTGGTGGGGACGACGCCAGGATACTGGACGCCCGGTTTTTCTCCTCCATGTCTGCGTTGTTTCTTCTTCTGAGCCAGAAGAACAGGACCACCAGGCCTGCGAGACAAATAAACCCGAGAATAGAACCGACTGCGATTCCTGCCTTGGCGCCGGAACTGAGTCCCGAGGACTTTTTGGAGACCGGAGTCGCGGAGGACGAGGAGGTGGGGGACGTTGTCGTTGCGACGGACTCGGTGATGTACACGAGCGAGGTCTGTGTTGTTTGTGGGGAGACGGAGGTTGTTGTCTCTTCTGAGGTTGTGAGGGATGGGCTTGAGGTGGCTGAGGAGGAAGAGGAGGTAGAGGAGGTGGTGGAGGATGTAGAGGAGGTAGAGGTGGAGGAGGTGGAGGTAGAAGTGGCTGAGGAGGAAGTGGAGGAGGAAGTGGTGGTGGACGTCGACGTGGACGACGTGGAGGAGGATGTGCTTGACGAGCTTGATAAGCTTGACGTGCTGGACGTGCTCGATTCGCTTGACGTGCTCGATTCGCTGGCCGTGCTGGACTCGCTCGAGTCGTTCGACTCGTTCGACTCGTCAACGTAGACCGAGTACGAGTCTGTCCCTCCGCAGTCCTGCAGCGGGTAACCGGTGCACGCGACGTCGCACGAGCCGTCTCCGTCGCCCGATGGCACATCGTTGCCGCAGTAGCACTCGTCTCCATTTTTCATGGCAGCAACAGCGTACCCAGAACACTGTCCCGTGCAGTAGCCCGAGCTCTGAAACGTGTACGTATCTGACAGCACCAGCCCCGAAACGCTGTCGGCCGAATAGCAGCCCTGGTAGCTGAACGCGGCGAGGGCTTGGGGAACAACAAACACCAGTGCTAATCTCATGTTGACACAGGGGTGACGAAAAATAAACAAAAAAAAAGTCGCGTCGAAAACTCAGATCAATTACGACTATTTACCCTGTGCACTAATTCAACCATTTTACAGATCTCTCTTGGTAACCAGCTTCTTAACCTCCTGAGCAACTGCGTCTCCCACCTCTTGGGTCGACGACGATCCGCCCAGGTCGCCGGTCATGATGCCTGCGTCCAGGACGTTTTTCACGGCCTGCTCGACAGCACGTCCCTCTGGAGCCATGTCCAGCGACAGTTTCAGCATCATGGCCGCCGACAGAATCGTGGCCAGCGGGTTGACCTTGCCTGCGTCCAGATCAGGAGCAGACCCGTGGCACGGCTCGTACAGACCAAACGCAGTGTTGGTGTCCGGCAGCGAGGCCAGCGACGCAGAAGGAAGCAGACCCAGCGACCCTGGAATGACACTGGCCTCGTCACTGATGATGTCACCAAACATGTTGTTGGTGACCACCACACCGTTCAGCTTGGTTGGCGACTTGACCAGGATCATGGCGGCCGAGTCGATCAGCTGGTGCTGGACGGTCAGCTGCGGAAACTCGTTCTTGATGGTGTCCTCGACGGTTTTCCGCCACAGACGCGACGACGCAAGCACATTGGCCTTGTCCAGAGACCAGATTGGTAGCGGAGGGTTGCTCTGCAGAGCCATAAAGGCGGCCATGCGGGTGATTCTCTGCACCTCCGGAACAGAATACGTCTCTGAGTCACTGGCCACGCCGTCGCCGGTGTCCTCCTTGCGGTCGCCGAAATAGATGCCGCCCACAAGCTCGCGCACCACGACGAAGTCGGTGCCCTTGACGATTTCCGGCTTGAGCGGCGACAGCTTCAGGAGAGCGTCCGAGGCAAAGTTGCAGGGACGCAGGTTGGCATACAAATTGAGCTCCTTTCTGATCTTCAGAAGACCCTGCTCCGGGCGAACAGAGCCAGTGCCCCACTTGGGACCACCAACAGCACCCAAAAGCACAGCGTCGGCGGCCTTTGCGGCAGAAAGAGCCTCATCGGCCAATGGAACTCCAGTGGCATCGATCGAGGCCCCGCCGATCAGATGCGTGGAAAATTGGAACTGGACGCCGCTGGCGGCAGAAACAGCCTCGAGAACCTTGACGGCCTCGGCAACAACCTCAGGACCAACGTGGTCGCCAGGAAGGAGAACAACGTTCTTGCTCATTGTGAAAACTAAATGGCTAACTATTTGCGCCGGTACCGGGCTTGAAATTTTCCATACACGCTTACGTAACTCCTGACTAACTAGATCTGCTGCGCGACAAACTCGTCGATGTCCACCTCCTCCAACGGAGCCGTGGCCGAGTTGTTCACCTTGGTCTTCTCCTCTCTGAGCTCCATGCGCTTGAGCTTGCTCAGCGGGCCCCATCCGTGCACGGGCGCGCTCAGCTTGAACGGGTCCAAGAATTTCACGCACGCTTTGAACGAGTCACCCATGGTGGCGATCTCGTGGATTATGTCTTCTGCACAGATGATGCCGTACTCTCCGAGTTGCTCCTCGACCAGGTTGTTGTCGTCCAGATTCACCTGCTTGGCGGCACCGTCCTGCTGGATCGTGGCAGTTGCACGTTTCTGGATCAGGTTTCTAACGGTGGCCAGCGAAGGTGTTCCCAGAGCAACGTACGGACTGACCAGCCTCAGAAGGGGCTTGATGGCAGCGTTCAGTTTCACAAAGGTCGCAGAGTACACGTGCTCCAGACGGAGAAGATCCAGCACCTTCTTGGCCTTTGAAGGAACCTTGGCTCCGTGGGGTCCAGGCACACGCACCACAAACAGCAACCGCTCGTCAGTCTCGTTCGAGCCGCCTGCCGTGCGCTCGTTGTGCGACACACGCTTCACGCGATACTGCTCTCTTTCCGATGCACGATGCTTAGCCACCAACGTCTCTGCTCTGATGAACTTGGCCTTTCTCTGTTGCTGTTTGCGTCTCTTTTGCTCCTCTGCCTTTTTTCTGGCCAGCTCCTGTTTCTCGATCCTCAGCCTGTCGGCGTTCTTACGCTTTTTGAGCAGCACCTCAGGGTTACTGTTGAGTTTTGCGGATTCCACCATGGTTATAATAAAAAAAAAAAAATTGTGCAGAAAAATTTATTTGGCTGTGTCTTGTAAATTTCATCAATACACCTTTTCGACTTTACCCCGTAGAATACGTTTTTCCAGCTCGATCTGTTTGGCCAGCGACAGCACCTCCGTCCACTGCGTGCCGAACACTGCCTCGGAAAATTTGGTCTGCGAGACAAGACGCCCGGACTCGCGAATGGCGGCGCATGTACGTGCGTCCAGACCGTCGATCTCCTCAAAAACAGCAGCCAGCGTTGGGTACTGGCCCTTGTAGTCTGGATCCGAAGGGTCTGTGAAGAAGAAACCAGACGCGGTGTGTTTTGTAGCAGACGCGCCAGCGTCCGGGCCCAGAATCTCGCCGTTCTGGGTTGGCAGCACGATGTCCAGCAGAGGCCCTGCACTCGCATGCACCACGGGAATGGCCCCGTTCAGCATGTACTCCACGACAGAAATGCCGAAATGCTCGTTCCACATCGCGTTCAGCCCAAATGACGCCTTTTGCAGGTACTCGTCTACACGCTCCCGCGAGGCGTTCACCTCGAACTCCACGAGCGACGCCACGTCCAGCTTCTTGGCCAGCGTTCGCAGATGGTCCACCATTTGCTCGTCGAGGTCCGTTCTGGTGGACCCGATCAGCACCAGACGCAGCGGGTTCGAGCTCTTGGCCGCGTACTGGGCGTACTGTTCCAGCAGAAGCTGGTGCCGTTTTTCAGCCCTGAACTGCGCAAGATACACCATCATGTGCTCCTTTTTAGCGTCCGCGACGGCGACCTGAGTCTCGTCGATCCCCGTGGGCGGATACAGAATGCGCGGCATCTTGTGGCCGGTTGTGTCGGGCCATATTTTCTTCACGTGGTTGCACGTCCAGGTGGAGTTGCACAGAGTGATGTCCACGAATCCCGCAGCCAGGCGATACAGCACCATCATGAGGCTCCAGTACACCCACTTGAGGGCCCCGAAAACGCTGCGCACGTTGAGCTTGCCGAGCATGTCGGAGGAAATCAGCGGATAGTGCACGTACGCAACTACAGGAACTTTCACCAAGGCCATCAACGGATAGCAGAACGGAAGACCCAGGGTGTCGATAAACACGTCCGGAACCAACTTGTTCATACTGTGCAGACAGACGAACAGCGACCCGAGCGCCTGGCCCACGATCGTGGCGTGTTTCCATGATTTTCCATCGATCAGCCACTTGTACTTGTTATTCAGCTGGACGAAGACGATGCGGTCGCTGAGGTCGTTTTCCAGCAGGTCGAGCCCGAACGTCAACTTGACCGAGTTCAGAATCGAGCTCACGCTGGTCTGCGCAGAGGACGTAAACGTGTAGATGACCACCACGTTGAGAGACGACTGGGTCAGGGTGTGGAAAACAGCCTCCCAGAGCACTCTCTCGCCTCCGCCGTTGGCGTCGCTGTACGGGTGGAAGAAGCCATACAGAAGCCTGCGGCGAGACATGGGGTCGATTGGACGCAGCCGCAGGTCGAAGTCCGGGTCCTCGGCGTCGATTCTGGCGAGACGCAAATTTGTGCTGCTCACCGAATCGGTGCTGAATTTCATGGTGGAGTAGAGCAGGGGTTTTTTCGCAGCAAGCACCAACCGGCGTCTGAAGGCAGCCTGTTTGAGGCCCATCACCGACTTGGGAACCACGCCCTTCTGCAGGTTCTTCTTGATCGACGCACGGTACTCATGAGGAGGCACTATCAGAAACCGGAGAACCGAGGCCTCAAGACATTTGTACACGGCCCAGACCAAGGCCAGGGCGCCAATGAGCGTGCCAGCAATAGACGAAAAATCGACTCCGCCGCGGGGGCCAGCCAGGTCGGCTGGACTCACGGCCTCTTTAATCATCAATGGCGTCTGCCCCAGAGACATGATAATTTAATCACTTTTTTTAGTCTTACATAATCTTTAATTTTGATGCTACATCTGAGTGTCTTTCTTGGACTCGTCCGAAAGCGTGAGGTCGGCGGCCTTTTCGTCCACCATCCCGTCCGCCGTGTCGAGCGTCACGAAGGACGAGTTGATGTCCATGGGAAGACGCGCCTTGGGCTGGATTTCAGGGTTCGTCTCACTCTCTGTGCGGATCTCCGGGAGAATTGGGGCTGAGATCGCTCCCGTCGACACGGCCGGCTGGTGGTTTTTCGGAAGCGACAGGATCGTGTTGAGCGATTGGTTCGTCATCGAGTTGTGTGCAGAGCTGCCACGCTTGAAGCTGGACTGGTCCGTGTCTCTTCTCGCCTTAGAAAGTACAGAGGACGAGGCCAGCGACGAGAAACGCTCCTGCTTCTTGCGCTCCCATCCGATCACAGACCGTGCCTGAGGCGACGGCAGTCCTGTGGTCTTCTTCAGGTCGTTGTACCAGCTCATCATCAGGTCGTACGACTCAGCCCTGAACACCCAGTTGTGGCCCTTTCGAAGAAGGCCGTTCTGCTTGGCGTGGAGAACAAACTTGTGGTAGGAGTTTGGGTTTCTCTCGTCCTTCTTCGAGTGCTCTGCAATCTGGCAGTCCTCGATCGCCAGAGACATGATCGGAATGGGGTCCCGCTTACGGTCTGCTGACTTGAACTCGTGTATGTAGGTTGGTGTCAAAACGTAGTAGCCCTTGGAATAGGATTTGAGGTACTTGGACTTTCTCTCCAGGAAGCCAGATCTAATTTCAAAAGTGAGGGGATCGTTCTGATGCTGGTAGTGAATCTCGCTCAGGTGTCTCATTGGGAGGTTCACATCAATGAAGTTTTTGGTGTCTTTGGCAACAAATGAGTCCCACTCAAACGAGGGGTCCTTGGTCAAAAGACCAGAGTCTAGCTTAGAAATCAAGCCGTCGAACACGTTCTGGGCTTGCTGGCCGATCAATTTCGCATACACAGTCAAGGCAGTCTGGATCTCGATGTACACCACCTTCTCCAGCTCCTTTCCTGAGCTCTGCAGATTGTTGAAGGCCTCATGCAGATAGTTTTCCTCGGTCAGCTGACGCTTGATGAGCCTGCTAAGGCTAAATCTCAATAAATACGGGTCATCCTTAGGAGCCAGCAGCTCAGGATGGTGTTTGGAGGTCTCGACCGCCTTGATGTAATTATTCAGCTCTTGCTTAGTTTCTTGCTGGTATCTTTTGACCTGGTTTTTGAAATCGCTTTGCAAGGATTTAATTTCTTTGATTTTCACGATAAGGTCTCGTTTCAGGTCTTCCAGACGCGGGATGATGGTGCCGTTCAGTTCCTTGACCGTGGCCTGCGAAAGAACAGCAGCATTGGAGTGGTATTGATACAAACAAGTTGGAAGATCTTGGATACTACCGTTCCCAAAAGGCAGAAAAAGCTTTTCAGCAATCTCGAATTCGTCGTTGGGCTCGGCGGTCACTTGCTCCTTGTGGCCGAAAAACGACTGTCCACTCTGCGGGTTCACGCCGTTCACCTTGACTGGCTGATAAAACTCGCCGTCCAGACCCTGAGTTACAAAGGGAAAAGTGATGGCGTGATGAAGACGAATTTGCTGCCTGCTTATCTCCTCGTGGACAGAGACCGTTTCCTTGAGATAGTGTATCAGACATCCAATGATAGTGCGCCAGGACCCAAACCTCGTGGCCAGAACTTCTGTCGGATTAGCATCCGTGGGGACCAGGACCGCCAATGGGTCAGTTGGGTCACGCCTCGTGAGCTCTTTTTGGCGCAGGTTTTGGAGCATTTCTTGCGTAGACGACGTTTTCGACTGGAAACTTTTCGTCTGTTCCGCCTGCTTGAGTCTCTGCTCGTCAAGTTGCTTGAGTTGAAGCTGATTTTGAAGTAGTTGCTGTTCGGATACAAGACTCATGGATCTTATCGTTTCATGCATTAAAATAAGTTTCCCAAAAACAGAATTATTTTCTGTTTGAGAGGGTAAAAGTCTGAAAATGGTAGGGCCTCTTTTTGCAGAGGTCTATCGGCGCGTCGCTTTTTATCGTCTGCGCAATTTGATACCACCATGAGAGTTGTTGTTGTTGGTGCAGGTGTGATTGGGTTAACGACGGCACTGGTCTTGAAACGCGATCTCGATTGCGAGGTCCTTGTCATTGCCAAGGAGTTACCGGGCGACAATGACGTTCTTTACACGTCCACAAAAGCCGGAGCTCAATGGATATCTTACTCTCCGAATAAAAGAGCGCAGCACTCTTACCGTATTTTCGACAAGCTGAGCCAGCAGCCAGACTCCTGGGTTCTGAAACTGCCTATATACCACGGCGAAATCGACCCCAAGGAGCCGGCAGAGGAGCCGTACTACCGCTCCTTCGTCGACGGATACGAGTGGATCGGCGAGGACCCCGTCAAGTTCCCTGGGGTGTCCAACATTTTCAAGTTCGACACGTTCACGATTTCGGCGCCCCAGTATCTGACTTATCTTGCGGGAGAGCTGCTGCGGATGGGCGTTGCAATCAACCGCGGCGTCGTCGAGCGTTTTGACCAGGTTCTGTTCGAGGGCCAGCGTCCGGACTACGTGATCAACTGCACGGGGATCCAGTACAACAACATCGAAGGGTGCTGGGACGAGCAGCTCACGCCGGTTCGTGGACACACGCTGCTGATCGAAAACACTCTGCCGTACCAGGTCGTTTTCCAGGAGAGCGAGCCTGCCGAGGACGGCGAGTTCCTGATGCTTTTCCCGCGTAAAGAGGGCTGTTCTGTGCTGGGTGGCATTTACGACTCGCACTCAGCGGCATTCGACGAGTCGGTCCACGAGGATTATGTCCAGCGACTGAAAACGAAAGCTTCCAAGTACATCTCTGATCTTCAGGGTGAAATCAAAATCTTGAAGCATATCATTGGGTTTAGACCACACCGGGACCAAGGACCTCGGATTGAGATCGACTCGCTGGATTCGGGCCTGATCCACAACTATGGCTGCGGAAGCATGGGATTCATCGAAAGCTGGGCCTGCGCCGAGGAGGTGCTAAATCTGATTAAGTAGAAATAAAAAATTAAAAAAACATTGCACTGCCGCAACACAACATGTTTTTGCTTCGTCAGGCCATTGTGGTAATTGTGGCCGTGTTGGCAGTGAGTGGAGGTTGGTTCTCCCTGAGGGGGTATATGAGACCGCTGGAGGAGTCTGGGCGTTCTTTGTTTTACGTTACCTCGCCTGTGATGGATGTCAATTCAGACGAATACGAACGGCTGGGTCTTACTCCTCACCACTCCATCGTGGTGACAACGCTCTCGGGAGACGAGGTTGTGGACGAGACAGTTTTACATGGACGTTTTTTGCACATTACGGACATGCATCCGGACGAGCTGTCAAAGATAGGTGCTTCTTTTGGTAATATGTGTCATAAGAAAGACAAAAGTGCTGCTCCGGATGAGCAGGCACACCGCTACGGCGACGCAATGAGCGGATGTGACTCGCCGCTGGACCTGTACGACAGCACACTGCAATGGATTAGAGACAATCTCAAGGACAAAATCGATTTTGTGGTCTGGACCGGCGACAATGTTCGTCACGATAACGACCGCCGCAACCCGCGGTTTGAAAGCGAGATTTTCGATATGAACGAGAAGGTGGCACAGAAGATGGCCGAAACATTCATGGACGACAACGAGGAGGACAAGATGCCTTTTAACCGTCGTGTGAAAATTGTGCCCAGTCTTGGAAATAACGACGTTTATCCGCACAATTTATTTTCACCGGGCCCCACGTTGCAGACCAGAGAGCTGTTCAAAATCTGGCGAGATTTCATTCCGACCGAGCAGCTGCACACCTTTGACCGAGGAGCCTATTTTTTCCGCGAGGTTATTCCTGGAAAGCTGGCTGTTGTCTCTATCAACACGCTATATTTATTCAAAAGTAATCCACTTTGTGACAACTGCGACAACAGAAAACAACCGGGATACAAGCTTTTTGAGTGGCTGGGTGTTGTTTTAAAGGAGCTGCGTCGCCGCGAGATGAAGGTCTGGCTTTCCGGACATGTGCCACCGGTCCCGAAAAACCTGCACTACAGCTGCCATGCTAAAATGAGCGTCTGGCAGCACGAGTACCGGGATATTATCATTGGGTCTCTGTATGGGCACATGAACATTGACCATTTTGTGACGTTGGACTCTGTCAAGTCGTGGAGGACCATCGAAAAGCGGCTGGGAAAAGGTGGCCAGCTCAACTTCGAGACTTACAACGACGAAGATGGGTTCGAGGATGACATTGAAGTTTACCGTGACATGGACGTTTTGGACGACGACTTCGACATTGCAAGAGCGTCCCACCGCTACGATGGCGCTCCGTCAGGAAAGGTGACGTATCTAGAGCAGGTCAGAGACTCCATTTATGCAAAGGTCAAGGGTCCACGGAAATCAGGAAAATACGGCCAACGGTATTCTGTGTCGCATATCTCTGCGTCGGTTATTCCGACCTTTAATCCGGGATTCCGTGTCTGGGAGTACAACATCTCGGACCTGTTTGATAAGGAACAGGCCACTTTCGAGCCGTGGGAGCAGTTCTTTGCCAACCTGGACCAGGAGTTCGAGCTGAGTGACATTCTGGCACAGAGCAGCGACTCATCCGACTTCACGATTGCCGCCAAAGATAAGACCATCCCGCCTTTAATGCCGCCAGAAACACCGCTTGGACCTGCATATACTCCGCAGTTGTTTACGCCCGAGAGATACACACAGTATTTCCTCGATCTGGACGCAGCAACCAGAGATGATGACTGGGAGTTTGCATACCAGGTGCAGTACTCGACGGACGACGAAGCCTACAAGATGCAAAGCCTGCTGGTTTCTGATTGGCTGAAGATGGCGCGGAAACTGTCCAAGGTCCCTGATGTGGGCACCTCGAAGACAAACAAGCTGTGGGATGCGTACCTGGACAGAGCTTTCATCTCGACAGGCTACCAGGATATGCCGATTGCTAATAGGTGAGGTAATCCATTTTTACGCGGCTGTGTAAAAAAAATAGGACATCCTGGAGCCTCAAGTTTAGACGCTCAACGCATACAATTCTTATCCATTTTTGCTTCTTTGAAACCAACATGAGAATTGTCCCGCGAGACTCGTTTGAAGACCTTCTAGGCGAGAATCACGAGTATGTGTCGGATTTCAAGCAATATTCAGACGAGAGCTATTTAGAGGAAGCGGTAGCTGCTGAGATGGCAACCGAAACCTTGCACAAAAGCTCAATTTTCAGCAAGATGGCCGAGCCGCTACGTCACACTTTTGAGCAGAAGGACATTTTGATTTTGGTGTTCCTGATTGTCTGTTTCGTGACTCTTTTGGCTGTCTTCCTTGGAGCAGTCTACTTTGGTTACAAGGAATATAGTTTACTTCTTAAGCGGGTTAATTTGTTCGACAAAGATACTCGACAATTCAAGCGAGATGAAGAGAAGGGACACGATTCCGGCGAACAGAGCGCAAACACTGCTGGTACGAGGCGTGTTGAGGCAGAATCAAAATTCAATGCGCAGGAACCTCCCACAAGCTTATCTCTCAACGAAAGACCTCACCACAATCCGGTCAGTATGACACAGACCATCAGATCATGGAGAGACTCGTTGACCAGGAAAAAGAACCGGATTAGTTCCCTGCAACCACGCTCGCAGCAGATCGAGTGTTCTGAGCACTCGCCGCCAATCAACAGCGGCTCCAAAACAGGATACGAGTCAGCGATTGACTCCAGACTATCTCCTATAGCAATTGTTCACGGAACGGTGTCTCCTAATGGAGAGCATGGTGCTGCCAACAACAACGATTTCCAAAACAATGACGGCGCCAGCCACACGAGTGGGCCATCGGAGAGCGACGAAGAGTCTATCTCAGAGGTTGTTGTGCAAAGACGGGAGCCTAAAAAACCGTCTGTTGTGTATACGATGGTCGAGCTGTATGAATTGGAGCCGCTGGACCTGATACAGGAACTTGAAGATGGCGACGACAATAAGCTGCTCATCACAGACTTTTTGCTTCCTTCCGAACCACTGAACCCTGACGGATCGGTTGTGGAGTTAGAGAAAGAACTCACCATCATTCGACTCAACCTGTTTAACTCCTCGTTGGACCCAGTGTCAAAGATGATCGAAACGTTCAAGTTCCTAGCAAACTCTTTTGGATTGCAGAAGTACAACAACCCTCGGATCTTTCTCATGTCATACAGTCTTTTGATCGAGCAGCTCGTCGAGTCCGAGCTCATCTTCAACAACAAAAGTATTCCAATTATTTTCCGCGACTCGTTCATCGAGGTTGTCGTCAGGTACTGTGTTTGTTGCTGGAAATTCAGCATGTCCAAGCATGTCAAGCTGGACAAGAAGTTTGACGAATGGAATATGGTTCCCCATGTTCCGCCGCAATTCAAAGTGTTCAGGTACATCAGCACCTTGATCCGATTTGGACACAAAATAGACTTACTTGGGGAATTATTGATCTTTTTTGCCACACCTCCTACGCCTCACAACTTGATCTACCTGCTCCCTGAATCGGAGCTGGAGAAATACAAGAACCCCGAGGTCTTGGAACTGATGACATATTTGAGGAAACAAATCCACCAAGAGCATTTGGATTGTTGTGGCTCCAACCAATGCCATGTTGGACCATCTTCATCGGAATACTCAGAATTCGAGGCTTATTTACAGTCCCGTGTTTCGAGAAGGTCTGAAAGTCCAAAACGGGCGCTCCCAGGCGCACTTGGTTCGGAGCTAGCAAATTCAGCCTCCAACAGGGAAACCATGTAGATTCTGTAAAGCTCAAAGACAACACTGGTAATTTGAAAAATGTATTCAGTCTTTACCGTTTCTGAAGTGGTCGTAGTTCACCAATGCTTGCATACATCCCCATTCGGTGAGTTTGTTACGCAACCATTTCAGTTGAACTGGTTTCGTCAGGTAGTCGTTACATCCGGCAGCGAGAGCCTGTTGCTTATCGGCGGCAGAGGTGGAAGCAGTAAGAGCAACGATGATGATAGGCGAACGGAACAGATTGTGGTCCAAACGGTCGGCAGGAGTGAGCTCTTCTTGTTCAACAGGTAGAGAGAGATTGGCAAAATTGCCAATTCTGTTTAATCTTTCGAGCCGTCTGATTTCTTCAGTGACTTCAATACCCGATATCACAGGTAATTGAATATCCATGAAACAAAGGTGAAATCCTCCTTCTTTCCACATCTTCAGGCCCTCCTCACCGCTCGTTGCAATTTTAAATTGCACGTTACAAGATTTAAGGTGTCTTGCGAGAATCTTCTGATTCACCAGGTTATCCTCCACCACGAGCACGTTGATGTTAGTGAGGATTTTGTTAATTCCTGGTTTAGGTTCTTGTTTCAAACGCAAAGCTGAAGCCACCTCCTCTTTTCTGGTTCCTGGCTTTGTGCCGTCTTTCGTGGAAACTGGTGTGGTCGAAGACTCAGAGGCTTTATCAACGGACTCTGACGAAGTTCCATTTTCAGCAGAAGGACCTCGAGCGTGGTTGGTTGCCTGACTAGATTGTCCGGAAGACGGGGATTTGCTTCCTGCCCTTTCACCTTTGGGGAACAATATAACTGTCGACGAACTCTGGTTGCCATCAACAGTTGTCGAGCCACGGCCAAATCTTGTGATGTCTCTTGGCGGAGGCAAGCTCTGATCTCCCAAAACAGCAACCTTCGGAACAGGCTGATTTTCAGGGAAAAACGAATCCTGTGGGGTTTTGCCTTGGTTGGGTCTGCGCGGAAGCGAGTTGTTGTACAAAGAAGAGCCGGAGTTGGTTTCTTTCAAAATGTCTGAATTGAAGGAGCCAACAGCGCTAGGCTGGTTGAAGGAGACAGAATCGACCTGAGGGTTGTATAGCACCTTTGGATTGGGTCTTTTTTCCACCACCGGGTAAGGTGTATCGATTATGAAGGACTCATCTATTTTCATTCCGTTGGGGAAATATTGATCGAGAATCTTCCAAATAAAAGCATCCGGCTCAAGCACCAGTGTCGTCGTGCGGGCTTTCGAAGTCTGCTTGACCTGGCTCAAAGGCGAGGCCTTATGAGTTGAATCCGGAGCGCGGTCTCCTGAAACATGCTCTCCATGGCTGAGGAGGGTAGATTTGGACGCGGAAATTGGAATTGGCGACACAGGCAAGGCGTGCTGTGACGACTGTTCGGAAGGAACGCCGTGCGCTCTCATTTTTGGAATCTTGTTGGACAAGTTGGTGCTGCTGGAACGGCTCATGAGGGTCTTCGAATTGAAGCTATTTCCGTGCGAGCTGAGAGGCGAGCTTTGGAAATTCTGGTCACGCTGGTTGTGGTTCGGTGGCACGGTGAAGTTCGAAGCCATAGGCGAGCTGGACGGAGGCACTTCCACCTTGAGGATTATCTCGGAGGGATCAAATTGCTGAGCCAGAGTGGTTGGGAACTTCAGCATGATCTGCGACTTGACGTCGTCCACGAGGTCTCCTGGCCCCACAAACATCGTTGTGGCGTTTCCGCCCGGTCTTTTAACCCATATGCGTTTTCTGGCCGGCATTGGCAGTGGTGCGTTGGGGTTGGCAATTGGAGAGGCCGCTGTGAACGTGATATGCGGACTCATACTTTGAGCAAACCCTCCCTGAATTGGATTGGCAGCCATATTTGCACTCGAATCCTGTAGAGGAACGCTGTTTCTCTTTAAGTAGGAGGGGGTGCTCATTTGGCCGAACTAGACAAAATACAAACGTTGGAATTATTTTTTATTGCAATTTGCTGGTTTTTTTTGTATGCGAAAAAGAGGACTCGTACGGGAGCTGGGCCAGAAATTGGTGGATGTGCCTGCAAATGCTGTTTCACGCCATTTGAAAGCAGAGGGTGCAATTGAAAAAATATACAAACAGCTGAATCTCGAGAGGAAGCCTGTGAAGCGACAGTTCAGCGTGGTGCAGTACGCCAGAGACGAGCCCAGGTACGGTCCGATTTTGACGGTGCCCTACTTCCGTTTCAACCGCGATCACTACCAAGTCACCGAACAGGAGATTCAGAAGGCACCAGGAATAATGCCAGACTCCTATATCGGGTATGTTACCAATAAAACGCCGTACGTTACAAATTACCAGGACCTCAAGGGTGCGCAGTCCTCGCTGTTCTCGCTGGGCATGGAGTCCCGCGTCGGCAGAATTAAGCCCGTGTACTATTGCGAGTTTTTCCGTCTCATTTTCCACCCCGAGACGCATTATATGGGCAAGATCAGAAAGTCCAAGCCTGGAGTGCTATTTCAATTCAAAAATAGCCATCTGTTAAATATAACCGATACTGGCAACCAACCTCTACCTAGAATTTCTGCCAACGACGCCACCAGCTTATATCCTTTCACGTCCGCTGTGCATCGCACCAAAATATCGAAGTATTTCCGAAAGAAGTTCTTTGAATGCTTTTCAGAAAACGACATGTTTGCCAGATGGGACGGACTGTATCGCGTCCAGATCTTCAAACGACCAGTTCTCCAGGAGGACTTTGCGAATTTCGACCTCCACATCCGCCGCAGTCTGGAGGCCGTGCGCAAATCTGGCCCCGTTCTTGAGCCAAAGGTTCGCATGAACTGGTCAAGGGTGCGAAACATCTGCTCAATTTACGGCCTTCCGCCCATAAAGCCGTCTTATTAATGCTGCATGTGTCTATATAGAGGCCCAGTCTGGCGGCTCTGTTCGATACGCCCATCTACGGTCTTGATGGTAGTACTCGACCGCATGCAGGTACAGGACCAGTGTATCTGGGTGCGGATCGTGGAACAACGACTTCCCGCATTCTTCGCATTTTTCCCCTGTCAGCCGGCTCTCGCGCTGCTGTTTGGCCAGCTCGGATGCGCGCTCAAAAGTCTCAGGGTCTGTGTAGTCTGAATTTTCGCTCAAAAACCCATGTCTATATAATTGGTCATTAACTATGGGGTGACCCAAGTTTCTCAGGTGGATTCGTATTTGGTGAGTTCTTCCAGTTAGCGGACGACACTCCACGATGGTCTCGTCGATCTCGGGCGAGTACTTAATCGCTCTAAATTCTGTGGTGGCTGATTTTCTGTCCAACCCGTCGTTGATGCCTCGTTTGGTCTCGACGATCACCACCTCGTCGTTGCAGACTATTTTCTCAGGAAAGCGGCCCACAACCCTTGCCAAATACACTTTCTGGACCTCTTTGTTGCGGATATGTGCCTGTATTTCCTTGGCCTTGTCTGCCGTCTTGGCTAGGATGCAGATACCACTGGTCACCTTGTCCAGACGAAAACACGGACGCAGCTCGGAAAGACTGTATTTTGCTTTGAGGATCTCAACCATCGTGTTGTGGTAGAAGCTCTGCACTGGGTGGATGGGCATTCCCGATGGCTTATTTACCACCAGCAGTTGGTCGTCCTCGAAAATCGTGCGTATTTCACCGTCTATGATGGGTGGTTCGTGAACGTGAACGTTGCGTCGGAGCACATCGCCCGATTTAAGCCGCGTGGCCAACAGGTCCTCGTTTTTCAGCTCGCAAACCTCCTTTTTCACCTTTCTCTGCAGCGTGATCTCTCCATCTTTAATTCTCTGAAAATGCTGATTCTCAGACAGTTCGCGGAACTCGGTCGTAAGGACATCCAGCAGCGTTCTGTTTCGCCAGCGCTCCTTCACCGTGGTCAGCCGCTGGTGGTAGTAAGGCGGCACAAGACGCAGGGTGCGGGACGGAGTGCAGGAAGTCATGGTGAAATATTTATAAAATTCATTTTTAGCTAGTAAATGCCAAGTATATATGCGAGTCTCGTGACCACCAGGTCGATAGCCATCTTGATGGAGTCGCGGGCCAGGTCCATTTTGGACCCGTTGACCTCGTGCCAGCTGATGGGGATCTCGTCTACAGGAATGTTTTGGTTGATGGCCAGAATGAGGATTTCCACGTCGAAAATCCAGCCCTCGGTGTGCATTCTGGGGAAGATTCGCGAGATGGCCGCCTTGTTGAACAGCTTGAACCCGCATTGGGTGTCTTTGATGGTTCGAATACCAAATATGAACACCAGCGTGTGTAGGGCGTACATCAAGAAGTTGCGGATAAATGATCGTTTCACCACGGCGTCTGTGTTGACCATGTGGGCCCTTGACCCAATTGCCACGGCAGGGACCTTGTGCGGATCCCCACCATCCAGGGCCCGGATGGCCTTCATGAGCTTGCTTAGGTCGCTGAATTTCGACGCCCCGTCGGCGTCAGCGAAAATCGCATATTTTCCACGTCCGTGCAAAATACCGTGCGTGACGGCCCCGCCCTTGCCTCTGTTCTTGACAAACTGCACAACGCGGAGAACGTGCGGCTTCATGCCCAGCTCCTCAGCCAGGCCAACAGCATACTGCGTGGTGCCGTCGCGCGACCCATCGTCAACAATAAGCACCTCGTACTGTCCAGCGTAGTGGGTCTCCAGATAGTCCACGCACTCAGCCAGCATCGTTTTCAGCCGGCCCTGCTCGTTGTAGCAGGGAACAACCACCGAGATCTCGATGTTTTCCGAGGCATCGGAGTTTCTGGCCGGCAACTTGAACCGGCCACTGGATCCATTGGTGATGTACTCCAGTTCGCTGTCATACGGGTCTCTGGGACTGTGGGTGAAAAGATAGATCACCAGGTAAAACTGTGGTTAGTGACGGAGATCACCAAGACGGAACTTACGCCCACGGCCAGTCCAATCAGAAGAGTGGACAAAAGAGCCAAAGTCATTAAAACAACAATAAAAATTCAAACACTGCCATGGATTTATTATTAGTGTTGGAGAATGCTGAATTACTCCTGAATACTTAATTGTCTGCCGATAATCCGCCCGTTGTCCAAAAACGCCTGGACCAAATCGATATAGTACAATGGGTCGTCGCCCACCCTGGCCATGCTCTTCAGCAGCTCCGTGGTGTCAAGCTCCAGCTCCACCTCGTGCTTGACTACTCCGCCCTCCTTCACTTTCGTCATGTCGATGCGCGTGTACGTGGCAAGATGCGTGTAACTGACCCGCTCCTTGTCTCTGCGCAGCTCCACGCGTTTCTGGAATGCCTCAAAGCCCGCGTCGGTCATCTCGAACGGCAACTCCAAGGACATCGAGAGTCGCAGGTCGTAGAGAGAGTTCGGCATGTAGATGACCAGGTCCGAGACCCGTTCTTTGTGGATGCTGGCCATGCGTCTTTTGGTCTTGACGTCCACAGAAACACGCCCCGTGGTTGGCTTTTCGTTACGTTTCTGGTCATGTGCTATCAAATCGACACAGTGCGAGTTCTCAACCACAAATTTATTTCCCTTGTGGTGGGAGTTGGGCTTGGCCAGCTTAGCGAGAAAGGCTGCCAGGTCATGGTACTGCTGTGCAGGGACGCCTGGCCGAAAATAGCACTCGGTCTGGAAAAAGTCTACATTCAGAATAGTCTCGCTGTTGACGGGCAGCCGCAGTCTTCTGTCTTTCACTTTGTCCCAGATATGTCCCACTTTCAGCTCCAGCTCCAAATACTTGTCCACAGATCCCATTGACTTGTATTCGTGACGAACACCCTCCACGTTGGCCCATATCCACTCGGTGACCACCTTGTTGAAATCGTTTCGAGGAATTGACCCGGTGATCGACGCCACACTCAAATTGCCTGCGGGAGCGGTTGTCACCGGCTTGCGGACAGACTTGCGGGCCGTGGGTATGTAATCCTTGGCCCAAGTCGGCTTCTCCATGTACCTCTTCGGTTTACCGTTTCGGGAAGAAACTTTTGGTTGTCCAGCCGTCTTGTTTTCTGCCGGAGACTGCGAGCTCGGTAGCTGTGACGTGCGAGGTGCACTGTGCGGTGTCTGGCGCGATAAATTCGAAGACTTTGTTCCATTGATGTCAACGTCCTTGTCGTTAGTCAAATTGTTGATGCTGCTCATATGCCGGATAGCGTTCTCGTCCGTATTCACTAGGTCATGAATAGACATCCGCTGCTGCGAATTGGTCCGGGTCATCTCTTTGGCGGACTGTTCCTCCGGGGAGATGAGATTTTTAAGGTCCATGGCCAATTAGTTGTTGTACGATGTATTATTTTATTTTTTCATACCTAGAGCCACTCGACGCGCCGATCGACCAGAACTACTCGTGAGTGTGTTTCGCTAAACGACAGCTGTTTGCAGCTTCAACATCACCAACGTCCGCCACGATGCCGTAACCCCCACCTTCGACGATCTCTCCGTCTGGTGCAACAACCTGCAAATGCTCATTGTCGTTGTGTTGGCGGAAACATAAATTGATGTCCTGGAAATATTTGCTAGCAAAAAGCTCCGCGAGTGTCATTCGATGATTAGGAATTGGGTCACACAGACGCCAAAAAATGCGCGTGAGCTGAGGATGCGGTAGCTCTTTCGAAAGAGAGCCTTTATTTGGGATTTTTGTAGCATTGCCGTTCAGGAAACAAGGATTGACCTTGGTGTACAAATTGTGAGAGTGATGATATTCTGCGTAATCCTCATCCAGGATACGTGCCTCTTTAAACGGCACTCTGCGCTTCAGTATGACAAACAGCATCATGCCAAGCGACCAGAAATCTGCCATGAACGGGTCGTATTTGTCGTGCTTGACTTTGATCGAGGAAACCTCCGGGGCTTGGTAAGGAGGCGTGCCCAGCTCCTTGTCGCACAGTTTCACCCCCGACTCAAAATCCCCAGGTTTGTTGTGGCCGTAGTCGCTACATCCGAAATCTGTAATTTTTAGCACTCCGTGATGCACCATGATGTTAGCAGGTTTGAGGTCCAGGTGCACCACATCATGCAGATGAAGGTGATACAGACCAAAAACAATTTGCTTGAAATAGCACAGTTTTTCGCCAAGACTCACGCTTTCCCAATGCTGCTGACGTAATAAAACTAGCAGGTCGTGGTGGTAGTACTCCATCACCATGCCCCAGGTACGATCCAAAATCACCGGCAGTCGCACCAGCTCGTACACGTGGATCACATGATTATGTTGTAGAGATTTGGAGATGACGTATTCCCGTGCGACGCGTTTGTAATAAGTCGAGGCAGATTCGTCTTTGAACAGGTTGAAAACCTTGAGCGCAACTATTTGGGAGTCGGACTTGCGCCGAATCTTTCGGATGGTCGAGGAGCCGCCGCAACCAACGATGGCATCTGCATCCACTACCTCATAAACCTGTTCGAGGTCCTCGGTAGGGCTTTCGAACTGAGGCGGGAGGAAGACAGATGGTGATTCCGTTGGGTATGGTAAGCGAGTAGATTGATGACCGTAGAGTCCCAATTGCAGCGCCCCGTTGTGGATTGAGTAAGGATGGCGTTCAAAGGGACCATAGGGGCCATAGACACTGTGAATTTTGGGTTTTGGCAATTCACGATGCACAGCGGCCGGATCGGCTTCTCCAGAATTCAGGGATTGGAGCGCGGAGTACGACTTGCTGTTGCTATGGCTGATCGTGAACCGTCGTTTGAACTTCTTGATGATGTTTTTGTCTGAGTTCTTGGTAGAGGGATCCATGGTGCCTAACGAGAGAACGGGAAAACATTAGATTAGTGTGGCATGATTAGACCGATACACAAAAAAACCGGAATATATATATAGACGCCTCAAGTCTCCCATACATCAGCACCGTGGCGCAGTGGAAGCGCGCAGGGCTCATAACCCTGATGTCGTTGGATCGAAACCAACCGGTGCTATTATTTTTTTCCTATGTATGTTGCGAGACTGTATTTTTGGCCCCAGCTAGTTTTCCATGCTATGCCGCGGTGGTCAAGGTCCAGCTGTCCCACTGCATACAGGTTCACGATTCCATTGTCTACCACCGCCACAAGCAAGTCTATACTGCCTGTGTGTTTTTTCCAGTCCTCAATATCTGCGATAGTGTGTTGGGCAGAAACGATAGCAACCTGAAAATCCGGTTGGGGCGGTGAGCTTTTCCTGAACCCCTTTCTGGGCTTCCAGATGTGGTATATCGGATCCAAAGCAGTTACTGATGCGGTAGCGTCGATTTTGCGAGGCAAGACTAAGTCGTGCAAATACCTGAAGATACGATGGAAAGTCAGGCTTCTGAACCCGAACACACGGATTAGTAGTGTCCAAAGCAGCGATCGTAGACCAGACGTCTTTCTTTGGACGACTGGACTTGGTAGATCAGAAGTCTCGTCAACCCTTCTCACAATGTAGCCGTTTCTCTTGAGAAGAGAGTATACCAGCAGCTGGTCATATGCCGCGGTTGATTTGATGAGAAATTCGTAAACCTGATGCAAAGACAATTCAAAGTCCGAGTTCTCACGTCTGGCAACACAGGTGCCTCTCTCGACCAGGTATATCGCCTCCTCAAACGTGAGAAGACACTTTCCCGATCTGTCTATTCGGCCCATGGTTTCGAGGAACTTTCCCTTAGGCTTCTCAATATAGTTGCATTTCCCAAGCCTGATGGTGTAGGAGATCAGTTTGTCGGGTTGGCAAAGAAAACCCCGAGGCTGCTTCAGAACATGGTACATTGTGTTTCTCTGGGTGGTTAATGCATTTGAGTCGTACTGCGAGAGTGTCAAACCGTCCAACACTGGTTCAAAGCTTTTTTCTCCCCGTTTCACGGAAATCTGAGAAGACTTGGCAGGCCCCAGGACACTGGTCCAGTCTTGGGCCTCCTCGTAGGTATCCTGGTCCTCCCCCAGATTAGCCATGATATAATTTTTTAATAGGTTGCATCCTTGCACCCCTTCTACATTAATTTTCTTCTTTTTGGATCAAACATGACTGTGACCTACTCGTCCGTATCAATCGCTATTTTGGAGGACATGCTCTTCGAAATAGCGGGCGAAATTGTTAGTCGGTCGATTCTCGAGGAGAAAATCTTGCGCAGGCAATACGGGAAGGCCCAAAACTCTGCCCGTCTCGAAGACGGGGACAGTTCCAGCACACAAACGAAAAAAATAAGACAAGCTACGGGGAACGGCGCTAATGGGCCGAGCAGCGACGGCCTGCTGGCGAATGGCGCAAACAAGCTTTCAGGAACGGGTTCCGGAAGCTCGTCTATTAATGGCACACCGCAGCCATCAGACGCAGGGCCCGTGGATATGGGCCGGTTCAGTTTTGGCCAGAACGGCAAGGACCTGTTCCAGAAATCCTCGGTGAACCAGGATGCATACTTCCAGTGTCTGAACTGCGAACGAAAGATCGCTGGCGGTCGATTTGCTGCTCACATAGATAAGTGTCTTGGTGGAAGGGTGCGGAAGTGAGGCAAAAAAGAAAATATGACACTATTGTAACGAGGACAAAGAGTCCAACGTGCACCTTTTGGGGCTGCTGATGGTGTTAGAGTGCTAGCACCAGTGGTAGATGAAAGACCGCTTAATTTGGACAATAATATCTGGACCGTTAGATCCAAATGCGTGCATGAGCACTTGTGAGATCATCTTTGACAATAAAACCTTGCAGCTTCGTGTGGCTGGCCCTTGCAAAAGAAACAGGAGATCTTGATTAGGGAAAATTTTGTGCTGAGGTCGGCGGGTGCGGGCCCAAAGCAGAGAAAATACAATGCGAAAAAGCAACGAGTCGCTCGCGATGACTCGTGGCTGCGTCACTGTCCAGTTCCGAGCACCTGGCCGCCGAACCTCCCAGCTCGCAGTACGTGCGCACGGTCGTCGTCGCCCTCGCAAGCAGCCCAGGTCGCCGTCCAGGTCGCCGCCAGGGTCCTAAGCACCTGGTGCACGGGTGTGGCTGGGTTTACGAACGCGGTTGAGTTCGCGGTGTTTGTAAATTTCCAGATCCAGCCCCCTCGCACTAAAAAAAACCCATTCCTGTGCAGCATTCTCGGTCCGCGCACGACTTTGCTTGGGCCATCCCTTCTCACAAACAGGTTTCAAGCTTAGCACCAACCTTAAAACGTCTTATAATTCTGTGTTTGTGAAACATTTGTTGTAAACTTGTTTTTATCGACCCAGTCTGGTATTCATTCCTTTAAAATCGCCGGACCATGATATTCAACAAAGCCACGCTCCTTACCGTGTTTTCAGCTCTCTGGACCAGCGCACATGCTGGGTGCTCCTACGTTGGAGGAAACTACTACTGTTCCCAGACCGACGTGGTCATTTACGAAGGAATCGGGTACTCTGGTTCCTACTCGGACGTCACCGACATGGACGAGAGCTCATGCTCGTGCTCCTCTGAAACCGTGTCGTTTTCTGGCTCCATGTCTCCTTTGGACGAGGAATTATCTGTCCACTTCAGAGGTCCTTTGAAGCTTTTGCAGTTCGGTGTCTACTACCCTTCGTCGTCCTCGTCCAAGGTCAAGAGAGACGAGGAGGTCTGCGAGACCACTGTCCACGCCCACCACCAGCACAGAAGAGCTATCCAGTACGATTACGTCACGGCCACTGTTTACGTCGACCAGAATGGAAACACCATCACTGAGGCTGCCAGCTCTGCCACCGACGCCAGTGCTGTCACTGTCAGCGAGACCGACGCGGTGACCACCTCCAGTGCCGAGTCCAGTGCCGAGTCCAGCACCCAGGACGATGATGTCTCGAGCACCCAGGAGGACGATGTCTCGAGCTCTACTTCCTCTAGCTCCTCGAGTTCTGCCACCTCCGACTCCTCGAGCTCCGGCTCCGACAGCTCGTCCTCGGGCTGGATGAGATCCTCCTACTACGCTCCAGGAACAGGAGACAACGTCACCTTCCTCAACCACCAGGGAGGTGTGGACGGCTCGGGAACCTGGTCCTCGTGCTTCGGTAACTCTCTGTCCTACTGCGGCTCAGATGGCTCCTCCGGTGCCGGCTCGAGCCAGGTCCTGGACGAGGTCACTGTCGACTCCAACGTCGAGTACCTCATCATGTCTGCTTCTGACTGTTCCGACTCCTCTGTCGGAGACTGTGGCTACTATAGATCGGGAATTCCTGCTTTCCACGGTTTCGGAGGTGCCAACAAGATGTTTGTGTTCGAGTTCGAAATGCCTACGGCCACCGACTCCGCCACTGTCAACTACGACATGCCAGCCATCTGGCTGCTGAACGCCAAGATCCCAAGAACCCTGCAGTACGGCGAGTCCTCGTGCTCGTGCTGGTCCACCGGCTGTGGAGAGCTCGATCTGTTCGAGATCCTCTCTTCGGGATCCGATAAGCTGATCTCGCATCTGCACGACGGCCAGGGCAACAACGGACACTCGTCTGGAGGAGGAGGAACCCAAGACTACTTCACCAGACCAACCAGCTCTTCCATGAAGGCTGCTGCCATCTTCAACGATGGTGACGTGCATATTGTTGTTTTGGATGACAGCGTCGACTTCGGTTCCTCCCTCGACTCGAGCACCGTCTCCGGATGGCTCGGCGAGTCTGGCTCTGTTGCAACCATCTCATAAGTACATTCTCTACCAACGCTTGATTTTCGCACTATTGTAGGAAAAAATTAATGGGCACTTTTTGTGAGGATAAATTATCTCCTTTTATTGTTTTCGTGTCATGGCCAGCTTTCTCAGAGACTCGTCGCTGTTCCGGTCCAAATTGGCCGCTTACAAGGTAGACAAGTCGCCAAAGGAGGCGGCCGATATGTCGGACACCACGCTCTGCAACGACAGCTCTCTGCTCCAAGAGGGAAACGAAAAGGATGTTTTCGTGGACCACTCGCGCAAACACTCGAATCTCGTCCTGCAACTCCCGCAGAAACCGCACAAGAAAAGACGGACCAACGAGTCCCAGCTGCCGGTGGAGTATCTGCTTTCGACGATCTCCCATCTCAACACCACCACCGAGAAGAACGACGCCGAGCTGCGTCGTTTGCAGGAGGAGCTGGCCGAGTCCAATGGGAAGCTCGCCGTTTACAAGAGACTGGCCGGGTCGTTCAGAGACAGACTCAAGAATTTGGAAGTGGAGCTGGTCGAGTCTCAAAAAGAGCTACTGCAGGGGAAAAAGAGGTGCAGTGACCTCAGCAGAAGCACGTTCGAGGTTCTAAGAGAGGCACGCGATCTGCGGCTGGCCTCCGAGGAAACAAAACGACAGCTCCAGATCTACAACAAGCGGTTTGAGTGGCTCAAGACGAGACACACGGGGTCCCACGAGCTCGCCAACAAACAGGAGATTGAAATGACATCATTAAAAATGCGACTGGACGATGCTCTGGCACGACTGGTGGATGAAAAACAGCGCAATGCCGAACTGACGAAGCTAGTTAGCGAAAATAAAGCAATAGGTGTTTCAGACACCCTCGAAAAGGATGTCCGGCAAATATATACAATTGGCACTAAATTCGAGCAGGGAATGATTGCCGTGTCCAAAAGGGTCACTGATCAGATGAAGCAGATAACCAAAACAACAGAGATTGTTCCAAGACAACTGGAGGAGATCCAAAGGACGCTGTCTTCTGTCCAGGAAGCTCAGCAGGAGTCCTCGGATCACGCGTTGCTCAATTTCAAGCAAGCAAAACGTGAAGTTGAGTACCAATCTTTGCTCGAGGAGTACAAGAAGTTAAGCTCGGAACATGCGGAGTTCGAGATTGAGCACAAGTCGATTGTGCGCCAGCTGGAAACGGCAAAGGAGAAAATGCACGAACAAGCGCTGGAATTAGCAATCTTGAAAAATAAAGAGCAGCTGTCCATGCGTGGGACAAGTGAATTATGGGACCACCATACCCAGCGACTTGCTTTAGAGCCCTCGAAAACCGAGGAGGCTTTCGAAACTCTACAACCAACACCGAAAATCAAGAAGAAGCCGGGGAGACCAAAAAAAAGAGGAAGACCACCGAGACAGCAGATCCAAGAACTTTAGACGCAGATCACATCTCCTCTGTGAGTTCTTCCATCAGCTCGTCTCTCTGGAATCTGTGCATGAATTTGACTCTTTTATAACCATCTCTATCGATGTGCAAAACAGGAACGTCGTATCTATAGCAATCAAACCATTGCTCGTTTCCTTTGGTGGTGATGTCTATATTTTCCAGCTGAATATTGTGCGCGATACTGGCCACTTTATCGCTCTGCAGCGCTTCGTTAAGCACCACTTTTGCTTCATCGCATAATCCACAATTGCTTTTTCCGAAAAATGTCAAGCGGATCGATCCAACCGACCGCGCTAACAAAGGATGATTTAGTGCTACGATCTTGCGAACAAACATTTTTATTGATATTTTTTCTCACCACCCAAAATAGTCCCTACCAACTATTCTGAATATTCTAATTTTGCCCGATTTGAAAGAATTCAACTTATATGACCCCGTCTGGATGCCCTTGGAGGATTGCTCGATCACCTTGATCTTGCTTTTCACCGGATCATAGCCCGTGATCACCGCAGAGTACGGCTTGCCTCCAAATCCCAGCTCCACAGCCTTGCTCTTATGGAACGGTCCCGACGACACGCCTTCGAAGTGTCCCTTCAGCACAACTAGTATGTCTCCTGGTCGTATTTCATCGGATTGGAAAATTTCATAGTTGTTGGTATTGCGGTATATCGTCACACCGAAAGTCTTGGAGCCCACAGAAGGCATCACGTCGTCAGGCATTTGGCTGAATATCCACGGAATCAGCTCTCCTTTCACCTTCGAGCTCCCCACAGCCGAAGAAGAAAGTTGGAACGCCAACGCTCCGTACTTGCGGGACGATTGTATAAGGTACTCGAGGTTTGCAGGAGGTTTTTCGACTATAACCTCGTTGAACGAAACCAATTTTCCCGGGTTAGCTGGATCGAACGAAACGTCCCACACTTTCTGCGAATAGTCCTGCAAAACAATGTAGTACACCAGCAATGTTAGTTTTTTGCCTCCTCTCTTGACGATTTCATGAGTGTCCACCTCGTAATAGACATCTTTAGATGAAAGCTCCACTGGAAGCTCTTTCGTTATCCACCACTGTGACGAGTGCTGAATATCCGAAATGTCCAAGCTGGCTCTTGCTGCCGTTCCAGAGTGCACGGTTGACCCTGTGGTGTTTCTCGGCACTGGAGCAGGTGGTAGAGGTGGTTGGCTCACAGGACCTCGATGTTCTGAGCGTTCGATGGACGAGGACGTTCTTGTGCGCGGAACGTGCTGATCCAGGGGCGACGTTGGAACAGGCGGTGGCGGAGGAGGAGGCCGTGCAGCCGGCGTCGACGGGGATGGCATGGAAACAGGCACGGTAGGAGCTCTGGTAACTGGAGGCGGAACTGGAGGGGCAGGAGCCACTCTCAAAGGCGACTCAGCCACACGGTCCGTCTGTGCAATATCTGTATCGTCATCTGCCTCGTAGCCGGTCACGAGCTCCTCACTACCGTCAGACATAGAATGCGGCACGTTAGAAACAACAGTTGCTGATTCCTCGGACATCGAAGGGACTGGCGGGACCGGTGGAACAGGTGGAACAGGTGGCATTGGAGGTGCTGTTTCCTTAGGCAGAGAAGCCACCGGCGCAGGAACTGGGGGAGCTGGAGGAAGGGCAGGAGCGTGTGCAGTAGGCGTAGGTTCTGGCTCGTCAGCCTCCGACACAGAGCTTGCAGTGGAAGAAGCTGAAATGGACTTGTGATCTGCGACGGATTCAGAGTCTTCTGGCTCCAACGCGTCGGACGACTCCAGCACAGGAGCAGCAGGGACTTCTGGAGGCGAAACAGTCTTGGTAGGTTCCTCGTTTTCGGTCGGCAGGTCCTCTTCCTCACCGACATCAGGCTGTCTGACTAGGTCCACAACCTCGTGCTCCTCAACAGAAGAATCGTCAGACGCTGGCTGTTGCTCAGCTTCGCTGGCTAAAACCTGCTCCACAGTCTTAGGGGCCATAGGCAGAACAGGCACTGGCGGAGGAACAGAAGCAGGATCCGGATCGGCGCTCTTTTTCGTGCTCTTCTTCTTTTCTTTGACCGGCATTGGGGCCCCAAAGCCCATCATGCCCACCATGCCCATGCCACCAGAAAGCTTGGCCATTCTCTCTCTCAACTGCCGTCTCTTGACCTCCTCCTCATCTTCCTCTGACTCGTCCGACTCTTCCTGCTCCTCTTCTTTCTCCTCTGCATCCTCGAAAACAGGATTCTGCTCGTCGTCCTCGTTTTCAACCTCAGAGCCAGCATGCGCCTCGTCAGCAAGCTCTTGTGTCTCGTGGGCTTTTTCGATACTCTCGAGCTTCTTCTTTTTCTTTTCTTCACGACGTTTCATCAATGCCTCCGCAGCAGCTTCTTCCTCCTTTTGACGCTGCTCTAGCATCTTCAGACGCTCCTTCAGAGTCATCCGCGGAGCAGACTCCTCTTCCTCCTTCGGAAGAGAATCCTCGGTGACAACTGGCACAGGCGGCTCCGGAGATTGTGTAGGGCCAACCTCCGTCTCGTGGTCAGGTTTGCTTGCCCGTCTCTCAATCATTGGAACATAATTGGAATGTGGACTGGCAGCAAAAAACGGTTTCTTGGTAAAATCTGTCTCGGCAACGTTCTGCCCAGGTAAAGGAGGCGGAGAAGAAACATTGAAACTCTGAAGCTTGTCTTTGAACGCAGAACCCGAGTCGCGTTCAATTTCCGTAGGATTTGTCTGGGTCGACTGCGCAGGTTGCGAATCCTTGACAATCGCGTCAGTGGGCGTCGATTCGTGTGTTTCTGATTTTTTGGTATCAAAAGCCACTGCCTCTGTACCTGACTCCAACTTCACTGCAGGTTCCGAAACGTCGGCATGCACAGTTTCTTCCACCTCTGGAGAGGCGATATCGCCGGATTCTGCAGCCTCAATTTCCTTCGCAACAAAGTTCTTGGGAAAATACCCAGACACAAGCTCGCCACCGGATTTGAACGTACCAAACAGCCAATCCTCGTCAACCTCCTCAGTGACGGTGATCTTCTGCCCGGCACCAAAGGCCAGGTCGTCAGTGGCATTTTCCGCGTCTGGAGTGTACGGGTATTTCGCAATTACTGTGTATGGTACCGACATAATTCCATATACACTTTCGCAAGAAATTAAAATAAATTGGTAGCATCCCCAAGCTCCGGCCTGGAGAAGTGGATCACGTGCGCTGCAGCACGTGCACGCTTAAATAAATATTACGCGTAGTGTGGATTTTTTCGATCGATCCATGTCTGGCTCGCCACAGAGACCATCCAAACGAATCAAACCGCATCCCGATGTCTCACGCAAGCGGTATATGGACAACTTGGGTTTCAATGAGCCTCTTGTGCGCGGAAAACCAGCCGCTCGGGCCCAGAAACCCTCCACAGACGCTATTCCACTACAACGCAAGGATCCCAATATTCGGACTCTCTCCACCCAGGAGTACGAACTCAACATCAAGACTCCGGACAAAAACTGTGTCAAATCCAACAGCGACCTGCACCACCCCAGCAGCGACGACAATATCTTCTGGGCGCTCACGCCCAGCATGAACAAAAGCAAGGATCACTCGGCCACAACTTCAGGCTACGAGAGTGTTGACCATTCGGAGGTCATGTCGTCTCCTTTGAACGAAACAGTGAACGGCGTTCCACTTTTGGACCCAAAATTGAAAAGTCTTCTGGAAAGATACGACAATTCCGCTGATGTGCACAGAACACCTTCACTGGGACGATCTGTGTCTGATCCGCATTTTCTGGCTTCTCGCGACTGCGACGCATCGGCAGAAACGCAGATCATCGCCACCAAGCACACGCTGAGCGAGAGTATGCAAAAGAGCATCAACAAGCTCAAGGCTTCCAAACGGCTCACAAATAATTTTCGGGTGTCTCCAGCAGACACTCCTGCAGAGAGCGTTTCTCAGATGCTCACCATGATCGGCAACACGATACGCGAGGAGACCGAGGAAGAACTGAAACTGTCGGAGCCGCTGTTGCACGACTTATCAGACGAGTTCAGCGACGTGGACATGAACGAGCTGGACCAGCTCACTAGCTTGCGGCGCACGCAACGAGAGAGCCGCTCGCAATCTGCCGAGCCGCTTGTTTCTGTTACCACCAAAATGTCGCAGACCGCGCTGACGAATTCGAGCACACCATTGGCCCGAGAGAGCGCTGTCTCCACAGCACATCCAGAACCGCAGCCAGTGCAGCCAAAACTTGCTGACAATAACGATGAGTCGTTCGAGTTTTCTGACGAGTTCAGTGACAACGGCGATGACATCTTCATGGAACCCGCTGCGAAGCCGGTCTTCAAGGATATGAAGGTCGAAAACGACGCCGCCCCCGCGTTCGAGACCGTGGAGAACGTTCTAAAATCAGAAATACACAGAGAAAACTGCCACCGCTACCAAATAATAGATGTCATCCAGTCCAAATACAAAGGCGGTCCGCAGCTGATTCTCAAGTGCCGCTTTGAAAACGAAACCACAAGGAACTTGGTTGTCCGTGATCTATGGACAGAGCTAGAGTTTGAGTCTGGAGACGTGGTCCACGTGATCGTCGACAGCGACAATCCCCAGCTTGTGGACAAGAGCCATAATCTGCTCATCTGGAATCCGGACATCCTGATTTCCGCGACCATGGCGTCGACAGCCGTGGACTGCAAGCGTCGCGCAGTTCTTGGAAACAAAATCCAGTCGTTTGGAGAGCACTCGATCCCTCTCATTTTGGGTACCATTGTGCACCAGATATTCCAGGCCTGTCTCTCAGAGAACAACATAACCAACGAGTTCATTGAGGAATATCTGGACGAGCTACTGGCTGCAAACATTATACCCATTTACAGCATAGGAAAGGACTCCTCGGAGCTCAGAAGAACCATTCTGGAACACGTCGACTATATCAAGGACTGGGTCCGTAAGTACACTTCACTGTCACCCGGCTTTGCTTCTGCCTCTCTATACAAGGCCTCCAAAATACTGGATATCGAGGAGAACATTTGGTCGCCGATGTATGGACTGAAAGGTTTGATCGACGTGGTGATTGAGGCCTCTTTGAAAGACGGTAGCAAAATGGTGGTCCCTATGGAAATCAAAACAGGAAAGGACTATATTTCCAATAGGGCTCAGGCAACGCTATACACTCTGCTGGTCAACCAGCGGTACAATGTCGATGCAAAGTCGTATGCTCTCGTTTACACAAAAATGCGACAGAGCTACTATGATGCTCTGAACTCGAGCGATCTCCGGATGCTCGTGAACATCCGCAATCACATATCTCAATATCTCAAGTACGGAGTCAAGGACCTGCCGCCAATCAAAAAACAGCCCAGTTGCGAGAGATGTTTCTCTCTCACTGAGTGCATGACATACAACAAACTTGCGGAGGACGGAACGGCCCAGGAAAGTGGTCTGGATGAAAATCTGTATACATCGCTGACGTCTCATTTGGACAAGAGCGAATACTCCCAGTTCTTCAACCATTGGAATGATTTACTCTCCAAAGAGGAAAGCTTTGTGAACAGTTTTAAAAAGGATTTGTGGTGTTTCTCTGCCTCTGAGAGAGAGCTCAAGGGCGGGAAAGCTGTTGGCAATCTTCAGGTCACGCAGTACCAGCAGATCGAGAGCTCCAATGGACGGTCGAGGAGATATTTGTACACTTTTGAGCGAGACGACAAAGTTCATCAGTCAATGACGAGCACGCAATTATCCAAGCATGACCTGATAATTGTTTCTGATGAGAAGGGCCAGTTTGGTCTTGCATTTGGCTTCATCGAAAATATCCGTCCCGGCTTTATAGTGATAACCACTGACCGCCGGTTTGTCAATTCGACAGTCCATTTGGATGACTTCAACGCAGCCACCAACCAGGTATTTGAGAGCGTGCTCACTAGTGGATACACGCAAGACCTGACTAAAAAGACATATCGGATTGACAAAGATGAGATGTTCCACGGGTTAGCCTTAGCCAGATTCAATCTCCTGAACCTGTTTCTGGTGGATGGTGATGAAAGAACCAGGAAACTGGTGGTTGACCTGGAAAGGCCCAGATATTCGAAAACTCCGTTACTGACAAGCAAGTTCGACGCTCACAAATTCAACCCAGACCAACTAAAGGCTTTCGACAAGGTTCTCAAAGCTCAGGATTATTGTCTTATTCTTGGTATGCCAGGAACAGGCAAAACTACAGTCACGGCAAGCTTGATCAAATGTTTAGTGGAAAACGGACAATCAGTACTAATTGCATCTTATACACATTCAGCGGTCGATAATATCTTAGAAAAAGTCATGGACATAATGGAGGATCCCAAGATCCTGAGAGTCGGGGCCGCAAAAAGCGTCAAGGAGAAAATCCGCAAGTATTCGCTTTACTCTAAAGATACCATATATCCAATGCAAACACCAGATGATTTCGAAAGGGCGTTCATGGAAACCAGCATCGTGGCCACCACATGTTTGGGAATCCAAGACACAGTGTTCGTTCATAGACAAAATTTTGACTACTGTATCATTGATGAAGCGTCCCAAGTTTCGATGCCAGTGTGTCTGGGTCCTTTGAGATACGCCGACAAATTTGTTCTCGTCGGAGATCACTATCAGCTGCCGCCGTTGGTCAGAAGCTCTGAGGCAAGAGCAGGGGGGATGGACAAGTCTCTCTTCCGAATCTTGAGCGAGAAGTATCCGGAGAGTATTGTGGAGCTTACTCATCAGTACCGTATGAGCGCAGACGTGATGATGGTTTCAAACAGCTTGATCTATGACGGTCGTCTAAAATGTGGCACGAAGCAAGTCGCCGATCAAACACTCAAAATTCCGCAGGCTTCCATGTTGAGAGAAAAGTGTTCGGATATTCCTCCCCACCTGCAATGGATGAACACTGTTTTCAACCCAGAGAATCGTGTCATCTTTTTGAATCATGATGCTGTTCCAGCGCAAGAACTCGCAGTTGGGGAGAAGATCGAAAACCCAACCGAGGCCGATTTGATCTTACAAATCATAAAGTGTCTTGTTTCTTGCGGTGTTCCTCCAGCATCCATTGGAGTTATGTCTTTTTACCGAGCACAGCTAAGACATTTCTATCGCGGACTATCGAACCACCCAGAAATCGAGATTCTAACTGCAGACCAGTTTCAAGGCCGTGATAAGGATTGCATCATCATCTCTCTTGTGCGCTCAAATGAGAAAAATGTTGCTGGAGATCTATTGCGGGAATGGAGGAGGGTGAATGTGGCTATGACACGCGCGAAGTCCAAGTTGATCATCTTGGGAAGCGAAAAGCTAATGAAAACAATCCCACAGTTCGAAGGGTTTATGAGTCTATTTGCAGACAGACAGTGGATACACCAGTTACCTACCGATGCAGCAAAAGTGTACCGACCAATATTTGAAGAGTTTGCTCCATCTCCAACACAATCTGCGCAATCCTCTGCGAAAACTGTTCGAATGACTCAGAAGTCCCGGGTCATTCAGAAGTCCATGGTAGTTAAAAATGTGATTCAGGAGTTTGGGATATGAATTTGCGCTTCCAGTTCCAGTATTCCTGAATTCTTTCCCCTGCATAGCCACTATAATCGAAATCGATCAATGATATTCCGCTTTGGATACCAGACCATATTCCCCAGTAAAATCCAGGAAGCCCGTAATGGAGGTAAATCTCATTCACCAAAGCGTCGATGGCATCTTTATGTTCATCGGTATCTTTGACTCCAAGGTATGCAGCACACCACCTTCTAAACAGCTGATTGGTGACTTCTGGTTTAGGAATACGTTCAGTTTCACACTTAAATCCCTGCCACTCCATAAAATGATTGGAAATATCAAAGGCTCTAGGTGCCTTTATCATATATTCGTAATCAATAAATGAGATCGGACTATGTTCAAGATAGTAGTCCATATCTGCATCTGAAATCCCGGTTTCCAATTTTTGGGAAAGCTCTTCAGAGATGATCACGTTTCCGCTGAGCAAGTCACAGTGGCTGGCGACTAGTGGGGACTTGGAGTCGAGTTCAGTCCTTAGCCAAGAAAGCTCTGCCTTCAAAATGTCTGCCAACGAGGCAGCTCCATCTTTGCACTCACGAATGTCCATGTTGTCAGCACATGTGGTCGTAATTCCATCGATTTCTGGCAGAATCTGAATCCAACTGGAGATTATTGACCACAGATCGTTAGGAGCAGAGTCGCTTTTCGATTTCTTAAACTCCTTGCAAAGCTTCACAAGACACTCCTCAATGGCTTCCACCTGGACTTGCTGGTGCCATTGTCCCAGCTTTGAGGCAATCAAAGGGTATAAGCGTTCATTTGCTAACTCAGGATAGTCTAGAGATCTGCCTTCGATAAAGCCATAAACCAATCCGTTACCAAAGCGGGCATGGATCGGTGGCGCCAAGTTAACAGAGTTGATAACCAGGTGCGAGACGAACTCCCTGTCTCTATCAATAATCAAGCCAGTCCCGCGACCGTAAGTTCTCACCAAAACTTTTTCATGTGATTCTGGATTTTGGTGGTGCATGGTACACTCCAAAAGCATGTTCGTGATGCCTCCAGTAAACTGTCTCACACTGATGTGTTCCGGGTTATCCCAGTGGGGGAATATTTTACACAGCATCTCTTTTGTCTCCTTGTGGTTACTATTGTTCGATGGTTCAATGAAGCTGCTAGGGAGATACAAAGCGTGGGTGTCGTATCGGTTGAGGATAGCTGGCATTTTCGAAACAGAGCAGTCAGTATGTCCCTCAAATAGCGATGATGATCCAGAAATCGAAAGCGATTCGAGATCGGATCCTGAGTTATGCTGAGAGACTGTGGTGCTGGCCGCTAGAGACGACATAGTTTTGTTCACGAGAAATGACCGGTAGGGATAGTTTAAGGACTTGCCGGTATCATGATAAGGGAGGAAATGAAGGTCGCCGTCTGAAATCAGACAGTATGTCGAATCTGGTGAAGGATCCATTGCTGGTGAGGCTCAGAAATAAAACAAAAGAATCGATTTTTGGATCCTTTTTTTATCTGTTCGCGTAGGTCTGTCGCTAAAAGTTACCCGGCTTATTAGTATATATTCTACTTAGACTGCGGATCTGATGGGAGCTGCAGGGTCGTCGGTCTGCGAGCCTAGAGAGTACGACTCTCCTTCCAATGGCATGTATTTCGATTCTGTTTTGGTATGCATTAAAGGCATATGACTGTTGGTGCTTGTGATGTTTGGAAAAATTCTGTGGTACGACCACCATGCAAGCAGCGAGCCAAGAACAGAGCCCAAAATGACGTCCACAAAATGGTGGCGGTAATCCTGCGTACGGGACATGGCCACGTAAAATGCATAAAGAGCGGGCAACATCGAGACCACACATCTCCAAGCCCCATACTCATTTTTCGTAGCTTGGAGTTGGCCCAAAAACCACAGCGACGTGTAGCCAAAAGAGGAGAAACTCATACTCGAGTGGCCAGAAGGAGTAGTGCGGAATCCGTCAAGCAGTCTGTCTCGATTGGTTGTTGTGCAGATGTCTTTGGCATAGTATAGAGTATCTTTCAAGGCCGTGGGGTCTGGCTGGCATCTGGCCAGGAAATCTGGCCGGCATCTACCAATCCAGTTCTTGGACACATCTGTGATAAAAACGCAGGTCCCCACGGAAACAAAGTAGCCGATCATGGTGATATAAAACATGTATAGCTTATGTTGCTTTGGAGTCAAGACAAGCACTCCAGCTAGTAAAATGAGCGGCGGAATAAAGGCAATAATTTTTATGAGAGCAGAACCACTAACACGCTCAACCTCTGCAAAGGGATGGCTGATGGTGAGGTCATTGATGGTGAATTGTCTTTGATAGGGCTCTATGTTTTCAAATATAATTTCGTCCAGAAATAGTACCAGGATCACATAAACAGCGTCTGAGACTCGCCAGTGAACAAGCAGGTCGTAGAAGGGCAGTCTCCCCATCCCCAAAGTTTCTCTGTCCAAACACAAATCGTACAGGGACATCTTTGTAATAAGGTACAATAATAGTTATCATATATAATTAGAGTTTAATTTATACCTCGTGTCTGCCAACAGAAATAACGGGTCAATAGCGGAGTAGCCCGCGAGATATACACAACAGTCTAGTATATGTAGGGGTCAGTTCTTGGTTTCCTCGAACCGGTCAAATTGTTCCTTGTTGTACATCAACAGGTCCAGCACAAATGGATGGCCATTGTTGAGCTTGAGGGTGATTCCCAGATCCTTGATAAACTGATTGAATTTTAGAACCGGAAGACTTTCCAGCTGCTCCAGACTGCTGAATTCCTGGATTTGCCGGTCCGGTTGCGGTTTGTATTTGCTGAGCTCCATAAAAAGGTCGCTCGCAGTGGGGAACGAGCCGTACGACTTGCCGATCTTGTCTCTGTAGTATTTGAGGTCGTCGTAGTGTTTTTCAATGAATTGCGAATCTTCGGGCAGCTGCTGGTACTCTTCCATCACCTGTGTGTTTTTGGCCTTGAGATCCTGGAAGTAGCGGGCTGCCTCGACGGCAGCGTTTGTCTTGGCATGGTCCAGGTGAGGCAGCCTGTTCGTGTTCATTTTGTGCACGATGTTCGCAACCAGAGACTCTGAGCGCTTGTCCGGGGAGCCAACCTTGGCGTACCTCGGTACCACGAACGAAAAACGACGAGCCAAAATCCGCATACAGTATATTCGAACGATAATTCCACATCTAGCAATATTTAGTCTTATCTGAGATGTCTACACCTCGCACCTCCTCTGTCTGGGACGAGGGAGAGACGAGCGGTGAAACAGACGCGATCTTGACGGCTGCGCGAAACGGATGTATCAGGCGGGGTTTGGGAGAGGTGGGAATGGAGACGGCGCGACGTTTGATCTGCGGGCTCGATTCCTCGTCGACCTTTCTTTTGGACCGTGCGATCAGCGGATGGGACGCTTGGGAGTCTGAAACCGACGAAGAAACCGAATTCGAGCGCGATCGGTGAGTCTGGCGTTGATTCCAGGTTTCGTTCGCGCGGCTGATGATTTCGAATTTCTTGAGGTTGTCATGGTTGAGCTTTGATGGAGGGGCCAACAACGAGGCAGCTATGGGCGTCTTCTGGCGCGAGTCCTCCTTAAAAGAAGATGTCACTATCGACTCGTGCAGGATCTCCGTGTCTAGCGGCGAGAACTCGTTGCGGAGGTCCATTACAACTCGTTTGAACGACTTGGCTTTTGGTATCAGTTTCTTCTTCGAGATAATTTTCTTAAAGTAGAGATTGGGCGAAGAGGAGCCGGCAAGGTCCAGCTGTTCGTCGGGGGCAAGCTTGGGGCTCTGGGGATCGTGGACTGGCGTGGCGTTGGGCGAAGGTGGGACTGAGGGAGCGTCCAGACTAAGCATCTCAGAAAGACTGGGTCTTTTTGAAGTGTTGAACGAGTTGTGTCTGCTGGATACCTCGAATGAAGATGAATATATGCGTTTGGGGATAACTGAGCGGCTAGATTCGCCTTCATATTGGTCATCGGTTGATGTGTCAGATTCGGAGTCGGAGCAGGTATCTGTGGTGGGCGCCGACTCTGGGTCCTTTCTCAAGACACGCAGAAACTGGCGCTGCGATTTCTTTCCACTCACAGCTGCGCGCAGATCTGTGGCTATTTTGCCGGAATGGCTGGACATGTGCGGTGACGGCATAGCACAACCGTTAGCTGTAAAATTATTTCAGCAGATTTGCACAGCCTTCGTGGGACCGGGGGCACTTTGGCTGTGCACTAGACGCGGCCACCAAACCGGACTGCGGGACACTGGCTCAGGTAGCATGATCTGGACTGAGAGCAGTATGATCCACGAGCATGCTGTTGTCGGTAGGCTCACGGAAACTCCGACTTGCGGCTGCACCACGCCGCTGGCGACCTGTCTATCGACGCGACGGTTGAGTAATTTTTCCTTCCGCCCCACTTCTGGTACCGCAATGTTTAAACTTCCTTCTCCGAAACTTGCTTCTTCTTTTGCAGCCATGTCCAGGACCTTCTCTTCAACGGCCATTGGCCACTCTATCAAAGCGAAGGTCATGATCTACTCGCAGTACGGTCAACCGGAGAACGTTCTCAAGTGTGTCAGCCATGAGTTGCCATCTGAGCCTAAGGGTAAGGACGTGCTGGTTCAGGCAATTGCTTGTCCTGTGAACCCTTCGGATATCAACCAGATCCAGGGCGTGTACCCTTCGCGTCCCGAGCTAAAGCCAGACTTCGGAGTTGCAGAACCCGTGGCACCCTGCGGAAACGAGGGTCTTTTCAAGGTCCTTGCTGTTGGTGACCAAGTCAGCTCCTTGAAGGCCGGGGATTGGTGCATTCCAAGCAATGTGAATTTTGGAACATGGAGATCCCATGCGTTGACGGAGGAATCAAAACTCATGAAGATGGAGAAGACTATCTCTGCAACGCAAGCTGCCACCATTGCTGTCAACCCATCGAGTGCGTACCAAATGCTGACGATGTTTGAGGACCTGAAGCCCGGTGACTGGTTTATTCAGAACGGAGGAAACTCGCAGGTGGGCCGGTCTGCGATCCAGATCGGAAAAAAACTCGGCCTCAACTCCATCTCCATTGTCAGAAAAAGAGACAATCTACAGGAGCTCGTGGACGAGCTGAAATCCCTGGGAGCCACCCACGTGATCACCGAGGAGGACAATTCGTCTCGTGAGTTTGGAAAAACTATCTCCGAGTGGACCAAGGGCAGCCCAATCAAGCTGGCCCTGAACTGTGTCGGAGGCGATAATTGCTCCAATATGGTGAGAAAACTCGGAGCCAACGGAACCTTGGTCTCGTACGGAGCCATGTCCATGAAGCCAGTGACCATTCCTACCCAGTTGTTCATTTTCAAGAACATTACCGCTAAAGGGTTCTGGATCACTGCTAACATAAAGAACGTGCCAGGCTCCAGAGAAAACTCGCTCAAGGCGGTCCAGAAAATGATGGAGGAAGGAGACCTCGTGGACGTCAAAATGCACGAGGTGCCAGTGTCCAGTGACGCCTCCGAGGACGAGGTGATGCAGGCCTTCCAGAAGGCGCTCGCCAACTCAAACCAGGGCAAGCAATTGGTTATGTTCACCTAGACCGGTTGCTGTGTGTTACGTAAGCAGATTATGTAAGGCCAGACGGTGCACTTTTTTTTCATTTTTTAAACACCCCTATCTACATGTCTCTTGCTAGCCAGGCTCTCAAAGCGTACCGCGGGGCTCTCAGGGCCACCTCTGTTGCGTTTGTTGGTGACGTGGCCACACTAAATGCTGCTCGTGCTCAGATAAAAAACAAGATGGTTCTGGACGTTGACCCTGAGATGCCGGACAAAACGATCGAGGACCGCATCAAGCACTTGAACGAGATTTCTGTTTTCTTGCGCCGCAACATTGTGCAGGGCAAGAAGGAGGAGGAAGATCAGGACAAGTACTTCCTGAACATTCACGAGGACACAGAACTGGGCGATAACGAAGATATTAAGAAAAAGAAGACCTCTGCTTTCGGCGGCCAGATGACTGGCGGCGGCTGCTGTGGAGGAGGTGAGATTGAGATGAACCAGAAGCGCAACTGAGTGTATATAGATTAATTAACTGATGGGGAAATATATTGCGATATACCAAGACATTCCAGCCTATGCTGAACCGGGCCGGTGGAATTCATTTCCAGTATAAGGCATATTTGTAATCGCTTACTACGCCACTACTAATGGCAAAAATTCCTGTGGCTGGTAGGTAACATGATTAATAGATTAAAAATTTTCGTATTAGTAAAGAAGATAGGCGGAAATTAATTGGCAGTTGTTTAGAGGAAACGAGTATTTATAATCGTTTTTGCGCACTAAATCAACGATATGTCTTCTGTATTACTACTCATTCATCCCACTGTGGTCACGGATCCCGGTGCGGTTGAGACTACCAAGCAATATCTGATCGCATCAAACCCCGACTCAGACCTAACTCAACATGTTATAGATAGAGTTGCTTTGGGCCAACAAACACTGGACGATAACAAGTACAAATTGATCCACTATCTAGCCCCTGAGGAGGCTAAGTCAAACAAATTCACTGCGGACCTGATATCCCAGTTGTACAATGCTCTTGTGGCTGGTGGTCGGTTCTCCGGTCTGATTCCAGCAGACTCTGCTATCGAAGCCATCACCGCGGGGTTCACCTTGGCTGACGACGAGCAAAGCTGGATCAAGCCTCACTCCACCGCGCCTGTGTCGGTGTCTGTGCCACTCAGGTCAAGAGCCCAAAACCAGTCGCCTGCGCGCAAGTTACCATTGTTTAAGAAGCTTGCGTCCCCACCCACTCTAACGGACTCCTCCGAGCTGGACGAGGATGAGAACGATCTGATGGAGCAGAGAAACCTCAGACAGACAAAATTGGTGTATTTTGAAGACTCAGAAGATGACGACGCCGGCGCTGATTCTTACATTGACGAAAACGAGCTACTAAGAAGCTCTGACTTTGGGTCCACCGAGAACCTCGTCAAGCCTGTGCAGTGCTCCACCACAGGCAAGAAGAGACGGAAGGCCTGCAAGGATTGCACCTGTGGACTCAAGGAAAAAGAGGAAGAAGAGGAAAGAAGACAGATATCTCTGCAGGACAGCATTCTTGGACAAATGGCGCAATCTGCTACTCAGGAGGCCATTATGATCGAGGAAAGAATCAACGCCAGGAGAGCGGATGCCAGACGCAAGCTGGGCGAGAAAATTAAGTTCTCCGAGACAGACATGACGGAGATCGATTTTACTATTGAAGGCAAGTCTGGAGGATGCAACTCCTGCTCCTTGGGAGACGCCTTCAGATGTGACGGTTGTCCTTTCTTGGGACTGCCTGCTTTCAAACCTGGTCAGGTCATCACGCTTGACTCTATTGGAGAGGACATATAATTATTTATTGGGACCATACGGTAATGAAAATATTCAGGATTTTATTATTGCTGCATCGAGGAACTCGATGATTCGCTCGTAGCTGATGGGCACTCGTTCGTCGGTGAGTGTGTCGGGGAATTTGTTGATTTCTGTTTCGCGTTTGGGCACCAGCGGACACGGCCATTTATTTTTGTAGCACAGGGCCCCTAATTTTTCAAAGTTCAGCACCCGTGCGTCGGGAGCGGTGGAGTTCTGGTGGGCCACGAGTTTTTGGAACGCTTCGTACGCCAGACCGGGTTCGCCTATTTTGTCGAAATTGTACGCAAAACTGTAGTAGACCTGCGCGTCCAGGGCGATGTACTTGCTCATCCTGTTGGCCAGTTCCACAGCCTGAGACAGGTCGACCATGGCCAAGCGAGATATGGTGAGATTGACTGCGTACGCCGAGATTTTGTTTGCGCGGTCGAATCCTCCGCGTTCCAGGAACCCGTGGATGAATTTAGACGCAAACACGGGCCGTCGGTCCACCAGCACGATGTGTTTCAGGAACGTGTCCAGGACAATGGTTGACGTGAGCGGCTCGTCTTTTGTCCCGTCCAGATAGTCCAGGTAGTGCGCAAACAGCACCTTGGTCTGCAGTTTGGTGAGCCTGCCGCTTTTCAGAAGAGAGTGGTAAATCACAGAAAGTATGTCGGCTGCGGGCATCTTGGAGCTACATATGAGCTCTGGGCGAATGTCGGGCTTCATTATTCGGTCCTTGTCCTCGAAATCAGGACTGCATCTGTGGTTGTAAATCATGCTCAGCAGGCCCGATTTTTTCAGGTCCTCGTAATTCGAAGGATAAAGTTTCACAATGTAGCTGGCCAAAACCTGCGCATCAACACCCTGCTGCCACGACAGACACTTCAGAAACGTCAGGTTAATTTTGTGGATCCGCTGTGCAGAGAGCTGGCTGTCGGGGTTCTCGAAATAGCGGTTCATGATCTTGAGTCCCTTGGCTACATCACGCTCCACCAGAAAATAGTAACGCACAATCAGGTCGATCGTCTCGTGGACGGTGTGTTCGTTCAGAAACGGGTGCAGTTTCATTCGTATGCGCCAGTCGTTCACCAGCCGGTAATAAGCACGCCAGAGTTTATCTTTGGGATCAGCAGGATTTAGCGTGGATTTAAAGAGCTCGAGGAATCTGAAAGCCTCGCCGGAGTAGGTTCGCTCAATAAGACGCCGAACGGTAAGTATTCGCATTTCGTCTGAATACTGCGTGAGAAATGGGTTCTCGGCGTAATCCTGCGTTTTGAGCATGAACGTAGCACGGTCTCGCAGTGTGCCTGAAGAGAGTCGAAACAGAACGTCTTTGATCTTGGAGTTCGGCGCAAACTTCTGCCCACGCAGTAGTAGGCGCTCAAAAAGTGTGCAGAAGTCCTGTGAACTGACACTCTGGACCAACCGGTCCACAGTAGCAGGCCCTATGGGGTGTGCAGATGACGAGTCGAGGTACTGTATCAGCCTGCGGGGAGAAACACCCGAGTCCATCGCACGGCTCAGCTTGTAGTCCAGCACTGCGCCATCTGAGACCACTGCCCGACCAGCAAACAGCGAGGGGTCGCGGAAGTAGTGCACTCGTCGCGCGTGGGCCAACGCTGGGCGGCCGCTCATTGGAAAATGAGATGAAAAAAATTGAGCCGATCGACCATAAGCGACGCGCAGACGCTCGACGCGCCGATTCTGCGCGTCGATTCCGACTCGGATTGCCTCCCGAATAAACGTCTACGGAAACCGAAGAGAAAAAATATACAGCCAATCACAGCACGGAATTTATTAATGACACAGCCATTAGACGCCCTCCGGTACAGATTTGCTTATGTCAGCGCGCTCCAACACTAAAAGGTATGGAAACCAAAAAAGATAGTAGCTTTTAAAAACAAGGACAAAGGATAAGACACAGCTAGTCTTGTTCCATACCAGTTTCCCATTCAAAATGCTTAGATTCGTTTCAAGGAACGGTCTGCGTTCCCGTGTGCGGTCTGTGATGCCGACCAGAGCCCTGGCCACAGGCTTTGACAGCTTTCTGCAGACCAACAACGCCAATTACATCGATGAAATGTACGAGGCATGGAGCAAAGATCCAAAGAGCGTCCATGTGTCGTGGGATGCCTACTTCCGCAACATGAACGGCAACAAGCCTGCCTCTTCTGCTTTTGTTGCTCCCCCTACTTTGATCCCACAGCCAGAGGGTGGTATTCCACACCTTGTTCCATCTGGATCCGCTAATCTTAGCGAGGGCATTCTTGTGCATCTGAAGGCACAGCTTTTGGTGAGGGCCTACCAGGTCCGTGGTCACCAGAAGGCTCACATTGATCCTTTGGGCATTTCTTTTGGAGATGACAAAAAGTCTCCTGCCCCTAAGGAGTTGAGTCTGGACTACTACGGTTTCACCGAGGCCGACCTCGATAAGGAGATCACCTTGGGTCCTGGTATCCTGCCTTACTTCATCAAGAACGGCGTCACCTCCATGACGCTGAGAGAAGTGATCAAAACCTGCGAGAAGATCTACTGTTCTTCCTACGGTGTCGAATACGTGCACATTCCTTCCAGACAGAAGTGTGACTGGCTGCGTGAAAGAATCGAGATCCCAACCCCTTACAAGTTCACTCCAGACCAAAAGAGACAAATTCTTGATAGATTAATGTGGTCCTGCGAGTTCGAGAACTTCCTTTCCACCAAATTCCCTAATGACAAGAGATTTGGTCTTGAGGGTGCTGAGTCTGTTGTTCCTGGTCTCAAGGCCTTGATCGACACTGCTGTCGATCTGGGTGTGGAGGATGTCGTCATTGGTATGCCACACAGAGGTAGATTGAACATGTTGGCCAACGTTGTGCGTAAGCCTGCCGAGGCCATTTTCTCTGAGTTCACCGGATCTAAGGAGTTCGACGAGGGTTCCGGCGATGTGAAATACCACTTGGGTATGAACTACGTCAGACCAACCACCTCTGGAAAGACTGTGAACCTGTCCATTGTCGCCAACCCTTCCCACTTGGAAGCCGAGGACCCGGTTGTTCTGGGAAGAACCAGAGCCATCCAACATTACAAGAACGATGTTGGTGAGTACAAGAAGGCTTTGGCCGTTCTGTTGCACGGTGACGCAGCTTTCGCTGGTCAGGGTGTTGTCTACGAGACCATGGGATTCACTGCCCTGCCAGCCTACTCCACTGGAGGTACTGTCCACGTTATCGTTAACAACCAGATCGGTTTCACCACCGATCCAAGATTTGCTAGATCCACTCCATATCCTTCGGATATTGCCAAGGCCATTAACGCTCCAATCTTCCACGTGAACGCCGACGATGTTGAGTCTGTTGTTTACATGTTCAACCTGGCCGCCGAATGGAGAGCCACCTTCAACTCGGATGTGATTCTGGACGTTGTTGGTTACAGAAAGCACGGTCACAACGAGACCGATCAACCGTCGTTCACCCAACCTCTGATGTACGAAAGAATTGCCCAGAAGAAGCAAGTCCTGGACATGTACATCGACAAGCTGTTGAAGGAGGGTACCTTCACAGAGGAGGACATCAACGAGCACAAGCAATGGGTGTGGAACACTTTGGAAGAGTCTTTCGGAAAATCCAAGGACTACAAGCCAGACTCCAGAGAATGGCTCACCACCTCATGGGAGGGCTTCAAGTCACCAAAGGAGTTGGCCACTGAGGTTTTGCCACACTTGCCTACCGCTATCAGCGAGGAGAACGTCAAGTTGATCGGTAGAGCCATTGCTACCGTTCCTGACAGCTTCCAACTGCATAGAAACCTCAAGAGAATTCTGGGTGCTAGATTGAAGTCCATTGAAAGCGGCGAGGGCATTGACTGGTCCACCGGTGAGGCTCTTGCTTACGGATCTTTGGCATTGGAAGGCTACCACGTTCGTATTTCCGGACAGGATGTCGAGAGAGGTACTTTCTCCCAAAGACACGCTGTTCTGCATGACCAAAAGAGCGAAGACACCTACACTCCATTGAAGCACCTGAACGAAAACCAGGGCGACTTTGTCATCAGCAACTCTTCTCTTTCTGAGTACGGTGTGATGGGATTCGAGTACGGTTACTCGCTGACGTCTCCAGATGCTTTGGTCGTTTGGGAAGCCCAGTTCGGTGACTTTGCCAACACCGCTCAAGTTATTGTTGACCAGTTCATTGCTGCTGGTGAGTCCAAGTGGAAGCAGAGATCCGGTGTCGTTCTGTCGTTGCCTCACGGTTACGATGGACAAGGTCCAGAGCACTCGTCTGGTAGAATGGAGAGATACCTCCAGCTTTGTAATGAGGACCCTCGTTACTTCCCAACCCCTGAAAAGCTTGATAGACAGCATCAGGACTGCAACATGCAGATTGCCTACCCATCCACACCAGCCTCTCTGTTCCACATCTTGAGAAGACAAATGCACCGTCAATTTAGAAAACCTTTGGTGTTGTTCTTCTCGAAGAGTTTGTTGAGACACCCATTGGCCAGATCGAGCATCGAGGAATTCACTGGAGAGTCCCACTTCAACTGGATCATCGAGGATGTCGAGCTCGGAAAGAGCATCAACGAGAAGGCCGGTATTAAGAGAGTTGTTCTGTGTACTGGTCAAGTGTTCACCGCTTTGCACAAGAAGAGACAGACTCTGGAAGATAAGGAGACTGCCTTCATCAAGGTTGAACAATTGCATCCATTCCCATTTGCCCAACTTAGAGACGCCCTGCAATCGTACCCTGCTCTAGAGGACCTTGTCTGGTGTCAAGAGGAGCCATTCAACATGGGTGCCTACTCTTACGTCAGCCCAAGAATGGACACTGTCCTGAAGGAGGCTGGTCTTGAGAGCCGGGGAATGAGATACGCCGGTAGAGACCCATCTGCATCTGTTGCTGCTGGTTCCAAGGCCATGCACATGGCCGAAGAGGAGGCTTTCCTCAAACAGGTGTTTGACTACTGAGTAAAATGTTTTAAATACCGTCGATTTCTATTATATTACTATAGCACAATCAGAAGAACTAGGATGATTACCAAAACCACCGTTAGAACGGCGATGCAGCAATTGCCGCCACGCTCGTTGGTTTCGAGAAACCTGTTGATCCGCTTTATGCCGTTGTTCACCAGTTTGTAGTTGAGTCTATCCATGTCCTGTTCCACGTCGTCCAGCAACTCTTGGTGATGGTCCAGCTCGTTGCCAATGGTGAGGGCCTGCTGGTGCAACGTCTGGATTGATTTGGTGAGGTCTTTGGATATCAGGTCGTCCTGCTCACGCAGCAGCTGCTGGGTATACTCCTGGTCGATCTGCGGCGGGTCCTCGAACGGATTGTCTGAATAGTGGCCGGGCAAATTGACCGGTTTTATTATCTCGCTGCCCTGGGATTTAAGCTCCTGCAATTTTCGCTTTCGCTCCTCAAGCTCCGCGGCGTCGATGTCGGGAAACGTGTCGTTTCCGTTGCCCGAAAGGGCTCGTTTCTTGGACTGCTCGATCACCTCTATGGCGTTATGAAGGTCTGCCAGTATCTCTATGAGGTCTGTTTTGATGTTGTTGAAATCCAGCGAGTTGGGCGACGTGGCTCTCAGACGCTCTAATTGGGCTGTTCCCTCATTATACACGTCATAAAAAGGATCCATCGTGAATGCTATTGTTTAATAAATAAATTAATTATCACCTGAATTTTTGTGATTTTCTATAATTATCTTAGCAGAACCTGCTGGCCTGATGAATCCAAATTGTTATGTCCTGTCAGGCGAGTCGTCGGCCGCAACGAGTGCCGTGCTGCGGCTGAGTGACCAGCAGGTCCAAGATCTGGCCAATTGCTCTTCGCAGCTGCGCGTAGTGGTCCAGAACGGACAGATCACCGAGATTAAAGCGGGGCATAAAACTCACCAAATATCCAGCTTGAACGAGTATGCCACGGAGGTGTACCACATAGACAGCAGCAATCAGGGGAAGCACATCGGGCGAATCAGAAAACGGCTCATCATCAAGAAAAGTCAGCGAGACTCTTCAAGAACTCCGGAGGCCAGAAGCAGCAGTGTGAAAGCAGACCCGCTGCCCGGTGTCCGAACAGACATTTTGCACTTCCAAAGCAAATACAAAGAGTACTATGCGCTGTACAAGGAGCTGGAGCGAGAACTGCGATCGGCAGACAAGGGCGACCACGGAACGCAGGACTCGGAGCAAAGCTACAAGATGGAAAAACTGGCTGTTCTGCACAACGAACTAGTCGAGAGCAAGGCGCGACTGTGCAGGAGTGGCAAGAAAGCCAAATTTCAGAGTTCTTGAATCGATTATATCAGCTATTTACTGTCTAAAGCAAGTTTCTCTCAACAAATTGGTCGTAGAGAGCCTTTCCAAGTCTTCCTGGAGATGGGACAACAACGGCCTCAGCAGCAGTCAAAGCCTCGATCTTGGACTTGGCAGTTCCCTTACCGCCAGAAATCAGAGCACCAGCGTGTCCCATTCTTCTTCCTGGAGGAGCGGTCACACCAGCGATGAACGAAACAACTGGCTTAGGAACAGCTCTAGTGAGGTTGTATTGTTTGAGGTACTCAGCAGCCTCCTCCTCGGCCTCACCACCAATCTCACCAATCAAGATGATTCCCTCGGTCTCTGGGTCGGACATGAACAGGGTCAAAGCGTCGATGAAGTTTGTACCAGGACATGGGTCACCTCCCATACCAATGACCAAAGACTGGCCAAGACCAACCTTGGTGGTCTGGTTGACAGCCTCGTAGGTGAGAGTTCCGGATCTGGACACAATACCGATCTTTCCTCTCTTGTGGATGCTCTGTGGCATGATACCAATCTTGCACTGTTCTGGAGCAATGATTCCCGGGCAGTTTGGTCCGATCAGTCTGGTCTTGGACTGAGTTCTCAGCAGCTGGGAAATTCTCAACATGTCGGATTGAGGGATACCTTCGGTAATGGCAACCACGAGAGGAATCTCTGCAGCGACGGCCTCCTCGATAGCACTAGCAGCAATAGGAGGAGGAACGAAGATACCGGAGGCAGTAGCGCCGGTGGCCTTCATGGCGTCAGCAACAGTGGCAAAGACTGGCTTGTCCAAGTGAGTCTGGCCGGCCTTCTTTGGGTTAGTACCACCGACAATCTGAGTGCCATAGGCCAGTGCCTGTTCAGCATGGAAAGTGGCCTGTTTTCCAGTGAAACCCTGGTAGATCACCTTGGTGTCCTTGTTGATCTTAAGGTTCTTGATGGTGTCCGAGTAGTTTCTGGCTGCTCTAGATGTGGAGAAGGCTCTTCTTAACATTTTGTTGATAAATAAACAAGTGAGGTGGATTTTGATGGAAAGCAGATTCCCTTGCGAGCACCGCCAGCCCGTGGTCGGGTGAAAGCGCGGCGAGGTGTGAGGTGGAGGCCGGAGATTTTTGCAAGCTATTTTTTTTCATTGTGCATATTTCGCTATTTAGTAGTTGAATAACGTGGTGTAGCTCAAGGTGCGGCCGCCAAAGATGTCCCAGTATTTCCCGCCGATCCAGAGCTCTTCCACGATCTTGAGACGCGCAAACACAGACGCCCCCTTCCAGACGAGCATCGACGGGTCCAGATTCTCGTCGTTGGCTATAATTTCGATACTGGTGACAGCACCTGATGCCACCATGCTGTTAATCTCCTGAACGTCGTGCTCGCTCAGCTGTTTATTTTTTTCTATGGCCTGCTGGGCCACTTTGGTGATCTCTGCCATTTTGGTCGAGGCCAGCAAAGGCGCGCGGTTCAGATGTAGTCTGTCTAGAAGAATCGCGTCTAGACCCTCGATCTTGGATCCGCCCCCAACAATAAGGATGTTCTGGTAAAGTTTTTCCATGCGCTGGTTGTCCGCATAGCCGGCGTAAGTGATGGACTCGATGATGGCTTTGTCGAGCGGGGTCATGTTGACACGGAAGTCGTTGGTCTGCGTGATCTTGACCTCGGTACTTCCTTCAGTATCGTCCACTTCGTCGGCCGACGGCGACGTACTGCTCACCAGCTGCTCCATCAGGTTCTTGGTGTCCATCTCGGAAATTAGCTTGTGCTCAGTCTGCTGCTTCTGGGCGGCACTCTTGGCCAGGTCTGTTTGCAGAAGTCCATCTGATAGTTTTCTGTTCGGAAACAGTTTGCCTAGAAAGATGTTCTCGGAACGAGGTTCGCCGTCCTCTGCAAACAGTTCCGGGTAGAACAGTCCCATGGGAGTCACCATCACGTCGTCAAAAGCCTTGAACTCGTACTTTTCGCTCAGCTTTCCCGGCTGACGGTTCACGAACTTGAACATCTGGACGGCAACGTTGGCGTCGTTGAAAGTCACGATATTCTCCTTGATCTGTGTAGCCAGCGTCCAGTCACGGAGCTCGTTCAGGTTGATGTTCTTGTACGGGAACTGCTGTCCAATTAGGCTCTTGAATAATGCTCTGGTTACGTCGCTCGATCCGTAGGACAGCTCCACCACAGAGTCGGGGAAAATGTATCCCTCCTCAATGCAGCAGATCTTGGTCGTTGTGGCTCCAATGTCAACCACGCAAGCAGAGCTGACTCCAGATCCAAAAGTGGCCGCCAGTCCCTCCTGGAAAACAGCCACCTGCCCGAATCCCAAATTAAACAGATAGCCAACCATTTTTTCGCAGTACGCTTTGTCGTACAGGTTTGGAATCACCAAGACGCAATTGTACGTATTGAGTGTCTTTTTGTTGAAAATATTGAATCTTTTCAGGGAATCTGTGAGAAGCAGCTTGATATCGCCCAAAAGATCCTGCTCGGACTTGTAGGCAGGGTCTCTGTCGTTGAAGTTCCCGTTCAAAAAAGGACTTCTGACCTCCCACTCGTCCAGATCTTTGAGCTTCAACACGTCAGAGCCGGTGACATAGTTGTCCCGCACGTTCTCAAAGTAGTCCAGCTTGTGAACGTCGTCCAGGTCAGAGATCTGCTCCGGCACCACGCGCTTGTTGTAATTATAGCATTGTTCGTTAGAGTTGGGCAAAATACGTCTTTTGTAGAACTTCATGCGTTCCTTAAAGTTCATGGTGACGGTTTTCTTTGCCTCAGCAAATTTCTCGTCCGGCACAAACATCTCGCCGTCCTCGTTGGTCTCCCGCAAGGGATCCAGGCTCACTTTTGAAGCTTTTCTTCGATGAGCAACCATGTTGGGGACCACCAGCGGATCCACGTCACTGGAGAGACCGATGCGAATGTTGGCGGATCCCGGATGCAACACGATGATTTTCGACCCCATTTTGCCGTTGTCCTCGTCGTCGTCCTCCTCCTCGTTGTCGTCGAAATCAAACCCGTGTGTGCTGACCTTGTTGATCATATTCTGGGATTCCTGCTTTTTCTCGAGCTCGGCCTGCTTCTTGGCGAGCCGCGCCTCCAGAAGCCGCTGACGCATCTCGCGGATCATCATGATCTGGTCGTCCTTCTTGAGATAGTCCGTGTAGTAGTTTTTCTGGTTGATGGCCTGGATGGAGGGAATCGAGCTGAATTTGAGCGCATTTTCCTGGTCCACGCGCTTGATGCCCAGCTGGTCCAGTCTGTTCTGTAGCTTCTCCATCGCCCTCAGTCTTCCCTCGCGTCGTTTCTGCAGAACGTGTGCTGGCACCTTGGACGAGTTGCCATTGGCCGACGACACAGTCGGATCGGGCGTGGCGCGCTTGGACGGTGTCTCAGACACGGACGTGGAGTTCAGCTCGGGCTCTAATTGTTCTAAAGGTCTCTTGTCCATAACAAAACTGGCAACTAGAAATTTTGTAAAGAAAACTCTTCGCAATTCGTTGATAATATATTACATATATTTTCTATATACACCCCTCGCCGTCTTTTATTATGCCCATCACGAGTCGTTCGATGCTTTGCCATCTTTTTACCAGCGACCACATGAGACACAGAATCGAGAACGCGAAGGACGTCACCATGAACAGCGAAAAAAGGATGGTGTACATGTAGAAGCAGACCAGGGTGAGGATAATGTTGAGATTGTAGCCGATCGAGGGAAATTCTCCCGCGACGATCTGGCCGAATTTCATCAGCAGCGAGCTGGACTCCTGTGGTGCGGACACCCCGTAGACGTAATCGATGTAGTCGAACGTGTCCTGCACAATGTCGATGGAAAAGGAGGAAACATTCAGCAGGTTTTTGAGGATGCGGATAAATAAAATGGGTAATAAAGTGATGGTGACCGAATCAACGACCCGCATCCAGATCGGGCGGTCGTCGAGCCTGCGCGGCGGACCGGTGTTGTTGCGGCGCTCGTGCTCCAGGATGATCTCGCGCGCAAACTCGATGTTGCGGGCCCTGACGCGAATATGGGGCCGGTCGCCAGCGCCCGTCCGGTGGCCACTGCTCAGCAACTCGTTGGCCAGATTCACCATCTCCTCGATATCGACCTCAGGAATTTGCTCGTCATCCAGCTCCGGCTCGTGGTCGCTCGCATCGGAGAAGTCGGGAGGAAGTTCGTCATAGTGGTTGCGCAACCGTCTGCCACTGCGTAGAAGAGGCATATTAAATACAAGACGAAGAATATTTCTGTTACCCGGAATATAAATGTGGAGAAACAACTTTATATAAAATTATCTCCCTATTTGTTTCGCATGTCTGTTGGAGGACCTGTTCCCGTGTGGAAAAAGTACACCACAGGTTCCAAGGGTATCTGGGAACTAATTCGGTCGGCCCTGGTGCTTGTTCCGAATAGATCCTCAGGTAACCCGTACGTTCCTTATTATCGTGTTCCGTCCCCCTCTTCTACGAAACAACAATACAAAGATCCTAGAACGCTACCTGCGGCTGACATCGTCAATAACGAGTACGCGGCAAGAGACACCAGGAGAGCATACCCAGTGGCTTCTGTTTTTACGCAGTCCAAAATAGCAGCTCTGTTGCAGATTGGCAACTCGGCCAAGAGCAGACTGCCCAGCGGAGAGCAGGGAGTCAAACAGCTGGCTGTCATTAACAAGGGCGATTTGAGTTTACCAAAGGTGCTTGAAACCACAGACCTGAAAGTCCTACACGGCGAGCTGCTTGGCCCAGCAGGAGAAGCTCCGGTGGCCCCTTCTCTCAACAAGAATCTCAAGATGAGCATTCTGCACGAGTCGGACCACGGAATGTACACAGACGACTACCCTGTGCGCATGTTCAAGATGTAGAATGTGCTGCTCCTTATTTATTTTATTTATTCAAGGATCCATTTTTTCAAAACTGCTTATCTTATCACCGGTGTGTCATCCGGTGTATTTTTTTTGGTAATAATTCTCTTATAAAAAGAGCGCTCCGTCCATCTTTTGTATATGGAGGAAAAACGGTATATCTCGTACAACAACGTTCATCAGCTTTGCCAGCAGGCAGCTGAGACCATACGGCCTTTGGATATCGATCTGATCATCGCCATTGGCGGTGGAGGGTTTATTCCTGCACGGATCCTGAGAACGTTTTTGAAACAGAAAAATCAACCAAATCTGAAGATCTTTGCTATTGTGTTGTCGTTGTATGAAGATCTCAATACGGTGTCCACGGAGGCTGAGCAGGTGGGCAGCGAGGTCAAGAGAATCCAGTGGATCAACTACAAGGAGAGTGGTATTGATCTATGCAACAAGAAAGTGTTGATTGTGGACGAGGTTGACGACACCAGAACAACGCTCCACTACGCCCTAAAAGAGTTGCAAAAGGACGCAATGGGTCAGGCAAAGGAACAGGGACTGGATTCCCCAAACACTGAGTTCAATATTTTTGTGCTGCATAACAAAAATAAGCCCAAAAAGGCAGAGCTTCCGTCTGATCTGATGGAAAATAATTACATCGTCGGGGGCCAGTTCCCAGACTGCTGGATTGCGTATCCTTGGGAGAGTACAGACATTGTCGATCACCAAAAACAGGCAGAAAAACAGGGATATGATATATAGATTCCATCAGAATATATTCAGAAAAATTTTAAAGTTTATGGAATCTCCAGTTGAGCATGCATCTGAGCGTGCGCTTGGCAGGCACACGCACCCTCCATAATTCCTCCTCGTCCTCGGACTTTATTAACTCATTTCTGGCAATCAGCCAGCCCCGTAGAATAACAAGCATAATGCCTGCAGCAAAATAGCTCAAGCCCACAAAAATAGCAGCGTCTTGATACTGTTCCGGCCCCTTGGCTCCCTTCCTTTTGAGGGCGATACCGATGATGGGACTGGAAAACCCAAAAATACCCGTGGCAACCCAGGCAAGAGCCAGAGCAATCCCCATCTTACGCAGTCCAATAATATGTGCTGCCATTGAAGGCTGTGTAATCCAGATGGTGCCCATGAGGGAGCCTTCGAGAAGACCGAGCACCACTGCCGTCGCAAAATCGCGGCACGGAATCCACATGGCGAGAGCAAAAATTGCGACCAGCCAGCTGGCAACAATGGTCATGTTGACCGGTCCCCAAAGATCGCAAAGTTGGCCCATAACCGGCCTGCCGTAAATAATTCCCACAGAGGTCATAGTTGCAACCGTGGACGCCTTGTCCGCGTCGTAGCCCATGGATCTCGTAAAATCAGCCAGGTTGTACATGAGAGTCACATATCCAAACAGCGTGAACATGATCCACAAGAACAAACACCAGATGCCGAAATTGGACCACACTATCTTATCGTACACTTTGTAAATAGGTTTGACGTGTTTGTTGCGCGATTTGATTAAAATGACGGCAATAGAGTTCAGGAAGCAGCAGATAATCGCTTGGGTACGCAGAGACCACTGGTAGCCGTGTTTGGTGAGCAGAGGCTCCATGCCGATGTTGTATAAAATTCCTCCTAAACCAGATCCTGCAGCGGAAAAACCCAAAGCAAGATTTCTTTTTCCACCTTTCCCACTCGAAAACCACTGGGGAATAACCACGATGCTGGGCATAGCTATAAACGCCAAGGACACACCTAGCCACACTCCCTGTGTAAGGGCCAGTTGCCAATATTTGGTGGCGAACGAGGCCAGCAAGGTGGAGATAAGCTGAAATACTACTCCCGTAACCAGCGTTGGCTTAAGTCCGATTTTACCCACAAGAAAGTTGATCAGGGGGCCAAATGTTAGGCCTGCCCCAAACGTGAGTCCTCCCACAATACCATATTCGTATTTAGATGTCCCAGGGAAAATGTTGCTGTTCAAATATTCCTGATAGTAGAGAGAATATGCTGAATTAGCTCCCCAGGTATTAAACGCAAAAAGCACACATCCTATGACCGAGGCCAGTCCCCGACCGGAAAACTTGTTTGGGATCTCACTCAGAGCCAGTTCTTCTTGTGCTTCTTTCTCCTCCAGAGGGTCTTCCTTGGCGAGGGCCTGTTCCAAAGATTGTCGGTGCTCGTTTTCCATGAAAAAGAATAAATAATTAATAATCAATCTTTATCAAAATACCGAGCCGAAATTATTTTGATTGAAATTTAAAAAGTGAGATTTTAGAATTTAAAAATATTTCCTAAAATTGCTATGTCGTTCGATAATAACTTGGAGGGATATAACATCGTCAAGGGATTTTGGCAAAAATATTGGAATCCCAATGTCGGCAATTTCACCACAAACACTCCGTGCAAGGAGTCCAGGGACGGGAAGTTCTCGTGCTGGGCCATGGGGGTGGTTCTGCATGCGGTGGCAGAATGCTGTGCAGTGTACAAGGACATGACGATGCCGATTGTTGCTCCCACGGTGTCAGCACTGACTTGCTACAGGAACCCCAAGTACGGGGCCTACTCGGTGCTCTACCATCGGGCGCAGAACTCAGGGGACGAAGACATCAACTACGACGACTGCGCCCATGTGCTTAGAGGCTTGATTGCGCTCTACGAGGCGACCGGGAGCCCTGAATATCTGGATCTGGCCAAAGAGGTGATGAGGTTCCTCATGACCGGCGTGGTAGAGCACACCAAGTACCACGTCAAAGGGCTCAAGTGGCACATCAGCAAAAAATACATGTCCACGATCTCAAATTGCGTGGCAGCTACCGGTGCTATGAAATTGGTGAAATATTCCTCGGAGCAGGAAAAGAAGCAATTGTACGATTTTGCCAAGCTGTGCATTAATTTCATCTGGGAGTTGATGCTGGACAAATCGGACAACGTGGTGATGGATGGCGTTGCGTACGACTCGGAAGTGATCGACAAAACCAAGTGGTCCTACAACACAGGAAACACGCTCTCTGCCATCTGCATGGTGTATCAGTACGATAAGGACCCGCAGTGGGTGGAGAAGGCCAAGAAACTCGCCGAGGCGGCCACTGACCGCGGCAGAACGCTGTTCGACCGCGACTACGACGACTGGAACAAGCGCTACCTGCACGGCCCCTCGTACTTCATCCAGCTGCTCGTCGAGGGCCTGGCCGATTACCTAATCACGTTTGGCGACCAGGCTCCGGAAACCACGCGCCGGTGCTGCGAGAACGAGATTCTGCGCCACGTGTCGTACTTCCGCAAGTACCTGTACGACCCGCGCGACGGGCTGTACTTCTGCACCTTCGACATCTACAGACTGGACCAGCACACGTATGACCGGTACAGAAACGAGTTTGGGGGCCACAAGGCGTTCGAGCCCGCCCCCGACGACCGCGAGCAGGGCGGTGGCGACTTGCGGACCCGCCCGATGTGCAAGAGTCTGATCGCGTCCGCGTCCGCGGCCCACATCTTCTTCCAGGCCGCGCGCATCTTCCCCAGAATGGACCCCGTTCCTGTGTAGTGGTGCACGGGTGTGCGCCAAGCATGACCTCTTTAGGATTACCCCATATTTTTAGTATAATTTATGTTTTCGACCGAGAATGAGCTGGACGACAGCGACGCACGCAATCGTCGGAAGCGCGTAAAAACCGGCTGTCTCACGTGTCGCCGCAAGCACAAGAAGTGCGACGAGACGAAGCCGCGGTGTCATTTCTGTCTGCGGCGAGGATTCGAGTGCGTTTGGCCCATTCGAGGAGACACTTTCCACCTGATGGTGCCGGGCGACGACAAGATGCGCAAGGTGTCGGGGATGGTGTCCGAGGTTGGGACGGACCTCCAGAGGATCGGGTCGTTGCACAGCTCGACGGGATCTGAGGACCCCGCCAACGAGCCGGCGAAATCTCCAGCCAAGGTGACCAACCATAGTTTCTACGATCTCAAGCTGCTTTTGAACGATGTCAAGGGCACAACGCCCTCGGACACGAGTCCGGGCACGAACAACATCCCCATCACGCCGGGGATAACGGCGACGTCTCCGTCGTCGGTGGAGAGCGCTCTGAGAGAGCGCACCTGGACGGCGCAGCCGGCTCCCGTCAAGGACACGGAGAGCCCCGACTACGCGACTTTGCGCGAGGCCCTGCGCGACTACATGTTTCTAAACGCGATGACGACGGGCCCGTCGACGCCTGCCTTTTTCGCGGGCGAGGGGTTCGAGAACGAGCTCTCGTTCGACGACCAGCTCATCAACATCACCAAGGCCGTCAACGGGTTCCAGAGCGGCACGCAGACGGTCACCGCGGAGCAGGAGGACGTGTCCCTCGGCCTCGACAGCCACAAACAGCTGCTGTCTGTGGACGAGCATCTGGCGCTGCTGAGCCGGTACATCAACGACATTGGCCCGTGGCTGGACATGTTCGACCACCGGTGCAGCTTCACGGCCCTCTCGTCGAAAACGCAGCCCGACGACCCGCTACGGTACGCGATTCTCACGATCGCGTCGCGGCAGCGCGACAAGCTGCAGCACGGCCACCCGGCCTCTGAGACCACGTACAAGCTGTACGAGAAGTCGCTGTCGCAGCTGATCCCCAAGGTGAAGCTGGTGCCGGACGCCATGGTGATGGCGTCGTGCGTGATCCTGTGCTGCTTCGAGATGATGTCGTCGAACCCGGCCGAGACGTGGACCAAGCACCTCAAGGGCTGCGCGGCGCTGTTCAAGGTGGCCGAGGTGCACGGGTTCTCGCGCGGCGTGCTGCAGGCGGTGTTCTGGTGCTTCATCCGCATGGACGTGATGCACGCGATCTCGCACAAGACGCCCACAATCATCCCGTGCGAGCGGTGGCTGCCGCCGGGCTACCACCTCGGCCACGCGCGCATGCTGTTTCTGGACCCGCAGCTCGACGCGAACGAGAAGCGCGACATGTACGCGAACTACGCGGTGTTCCTGCTGGCCAAGGTGTGCCGGCTCGTGTACTCGCCGCGCATGCGCCAGGACGACTTTGAGACCGAGTGGGTCAACCTGTACACTGAGCTGGACCGCTGGTGGAAACACCGCCCCGAGGAAATGAGGCCCGTGGTATCCATGTTCAAGGACGCGACGCCGTTTCCCAACATCCTGTTCTGTGTGTCGCCGGCCATCTCGGGCACCCAGATGTTCCACACGGCCACGATCATCCTGATGAAATACAAAACGCGCGTGCTGCAGCCGCTCGCGCCGCTGGACGTGGACCCCGTGATGCGCCGCAGCCTCATCTGGCACGCCAAGTGCGTCGTGGGAATTAGCCTGTCCAACGCGCACCACGGGTGTCTCAACAACGCCCTGCAGCCGCTCTGGGTAGCAGGAAAACTCGTCAGCAGCAAGGAGGAACAGCAGATCATCGTGCAGCTGCTACAGGACATTGAAAATACCACCGGCTGGTCCACCGGCTGGCGCATACGTAACTTGCAAGAGCATTGGAGCTACTAATATAATTCTAATTTAAATCCTGGAACGTCCACAGCGACTCTGCGGTGACCGTCTGGTAGTACTTTTCCACCTTGTGGGCAATTCTCTCTGCGGAGAACCCGAAGAACTCGTACGCGGCCCCGCCAGGCACAGACTTGCCGAACGTGGACATGTTGTAGCCGGCCGTGGCGTACCGCTCCCACCCGTTCACCGCGTAGCTCTCCACGGCGACCGTGGGGATTTTTCCGCGCAGCAGCACCGCGTGCTTGTACTCCGGGCTCTGTTTCTCAAACAGCTGCGTGCAGGGGAAGCTGACGACCCTGGTGCGGATGCCGTGAGAGCCTAGAATCTCCGCCGCCCCAACGGCAAACTGCAGGTCCGACCCGGTAGCCAGCAGCTGCAGCTGGGGCTCGGCCACGGCCACGGCCACGTACGCTCCCTGCTGCACCTTGTTTCTGTCTGTCAGGCCTGTAAGCTGCGGCAGAGCCTGCCGGGACAGCGAGATGAGGCTGGGACCCGTCCTGAACTCCACCGCGCACTGCCACGCGCCCGCGGTCTCCTCAGAGTCTGCGGGTCTCAGATACAGCGTGTTGGGCAGAGCACGGAAAAACGACGCCAGCGCGATCGGCTGGTGCGTGGGGCCGTCCTCGCCTGTCCCGATGGAGTCGTGCGTGGCCACGTGGATTGACTGCAGCTCCTGGAGAGCCCCCATTCTCACGGCAGGCGCACCGTACAGGTAGAACATGAAGAACGTCGAGGTGACCGGGATGAACGTGCCCCGGTTGTAGGCAGAGATCCCATTCGTGATCGCACACATGGCGTGCTCTCTGATCCCGTAGTGCACGTAGCGGCCCGCGTAGTCGCCCCCCAGACCGCAGGCCGTCTTCAGCTCGGGGTTCTGGAAATCGTGCCCGCCAGGCCACGCAACGTTCACGGACGGCGTGAGGTCTGCGGTGCCCGCGAGAAACTCCGGCACGCGCGGCGCCAGTGAGCTGAAAACGAGACCGCTCGACTTGCGCGACGGCGTGGGCCCGCTGGGGAACGCGGCCGGGATGTGCGACGCCCAGTCCTCCGGCAGCTGCCCCGCCACGCGACGCAGAAACTCGCGCGCCGCGGCTGGGTGCTCCATCGTGTACCGCTTGACTAGCTCGTTCCACTCGACCTCCAGCTGCTCCCCGCGGGGAACACAGTCGCTGAAGAACCGGTACACCTCCGCCGACACCTGGAACTTCAGGTCCGGGTCCAGGCCGTTCTTCACCTTGAGTTGTCTCACGTTGTCCTCCCCCAGAGCTGCCCCGTGAGCAGAGGCCTGGCCCTGGTTCAGAGCACCAACACCAATGACGGTGTGAACATTGATCAGCACGGGCTTCGAGCTCTGCTTGGCGGCCGCAATGGCCTCGACCAGCCCGTCGATGTCGCTGCTACCGTCTGCCACCTCGATAACGTCCCAGTTGCACGACCGAAACTTGGCAGCCACGTCCTCCGTGTTGGCAACGTCCGCGCTACCGTCGCACGTGACCTGGTTGTTGTCGTAGAGCACCACCAGATTGTCCAGCTTCCAGTGGCCGGCAAGCGAGACGGCCTCCTGGCCCACTCCCTCCTGGAGACACGCGTCGCCAACCATGCAGAAAACGGTGTTGTTGACCAGGTCGAAGCCGGGACGGTTGTACACGGCGGCGAGGTTCTTGGAGGCGACAGCCAGACCAACGGCGTTGGCCAGGCCCTGACCAAGAGGACCAGTGGTCACCTCGATTCCGGGATGCTCGATTTCGGGATGGCCGGGACAGTAAGAGTCGGTGCGGGAAGAATGATAACTCTTCAGCTGATCCATGGTCATGTGCTTATAACCACTCAGGTGGAGAAAGACATACTGGAACAGACACGTGTGCCCGTTCGAGAGAACAAATCTGTCCCTGTTGAAAAAGTCCGGGTTGGCTGGGCTGTAGTTCATGCAGTATTTCCATAAAGCAACTCCGATGGCCGCCATTCCCATGGCCCCACCCGGGTGGCCGCCGCCGTAGTTCTGAACAAGGTCGGCCACCAAGCACCTGAAAGTGGAGAGAACAAGAGTGTGGTTTTGGGACTGATCGATAGTCATTAGGATCAGCGGAGGGGGGACAAACACAGTGGTATTTATTGGCAGAATGGTTGGGCGATCAAGCGCGCGAAATTTCCATATCGGGAAAACATCGCGGGGTACATAATTCAGGGAATACTGCGGCAAATAGTTCCAAAAGGGGAAATTACTAAAATAACTACACATTGTGCTCAATCATTTGGACGTCTGTCTTCTCAGTATGGGAGCCAGTATTCTGCAAAGACAGAATATACTCCTGCTCCAACTCGTCGCTCCAGAACAGCTGCACCTTGTCACCGACAAACATGCGGTCAATTTTCTCCAGGGTGAGGTTTCTGGTTTCAGGGAAGAAGAAGTAGATCATTGGCACAAAGCAGAAGTTGAAGATGCAGAAGTAGACATAAGTCTTGTATCCGATGTTTCTCACACTGGATGGCGTAATCTCCACAACCAAGAACGTGAAGATCCAGTTACTTGCTGAGCCAAGTGCGGCAGCCTTGGTCCGGATAGCAAGAGGGGCATACTCCGCAGGCAATAACCATGGAATAGCCAAAAGTCCGACTGCGAAAAAGAAATTAAACATGAAGAGCATCACTGTGGCAACGATTCCAGACGCGGTATTTCCGTTGGAAACTGTTCCGGCAAGAATAGCCATGCACGAACCCTGTCCAATGACCGCGAACAGCATGAGCTTTCTGCGCCCCACACGGTCAAGAATCCAGATCGGGATCAGAGAAGAGAAGAAGTAGGCGATTCCGTTAAATCCAGACATCAGAAGAGCCAGGTTGTGGCTCATTCCCACGGACTCTTCGAAGATACTCGTGGCGTAGTAGGTGATCAGGTTAATGCCAGACAGCTGCTGCATAAACTGCGAGAACATTCCCAAGAACGTTCTCCAGAAAAACCGCTGGGGTCCATTTCTGAAAACTGCGCCAAATCCGGCCTTGGTGGACTCTCTTTCCTCGGCGAGGGCCTCGTTGATCAGCTGGATCTCGTGAACAACAGTGGCATCGTCATCGGTTATTTCGTCGGCGTTATGCATAGTCAAATGGATAACTGTTTTTGCCTCGGCGTGCTGGTTGTGTGCAATCAGCCACCGCGGAGACTCGGGCAGGAACATCACTCCGACAAAGGTCACCACGGCAAACAGGATCTGAAGCGAAATAGGGAACCGAAACTGGGCCTCGCTCTTGACGAAACTCATACCGTAGTCCACCCAGTACGAAGTCATAACACCGAAAATGTTGATTGCGAGCTCGATCGATAACTCTCGACCACGGTTATGCGCCTTGCAGATCTCGGAGTGCCACACAGGGATCGTGGCCGTGTTCATTCCGTTTCCAAGGCCAGCAACAATTCTGCCCACAATCAGCTGGGCAATCGAGTAGGACGAGGTTTGGATGGCCGCGCCCACCGAAAGGACCAGGCACCCGATCATAATACTCTTTCTTCTTCCCAGCTTCTCACCGAACGCGAAACTGAACAGCGCGCCAAAGAAACACCCGATCTCGTAGATAGCAACCACCGTTCCTTGCAGAGAAGAGCTGCCATGTCCGGTGTCGGTGGTATCGATTGCAGGGAACTGGTGGGTGAATGCGGCTCCCGTCAGAAGACCCGACATCACACCCTGGTCGAAACCAAAAAGTAAGAATCCGGCACCAGACGCAATTGTCACTGCCCATTGAAGCTTGATTCCAGTCAATCCTAGGTACATTGTAGTTATGTAATTATTGATAACCCAGAATGTGCTACGCATTCAAATATTTATAGCCATTCTGGCCAAGAAAGGGATCCAAAAAAATATGCGGGGACAGTGTCTGGGGTGCATGCAGGCCGGGGCAAGAATTAACACTTTTGGAAGCTGGCTGGGTGGACAGCATTTGCGGGACGCTTAGCGGGCTTATAAATAGTTATTCGCGGGCCAGGATTTCCACAATGACTTACAAAATCTACAACCCAGTAGCCAAGATCGCCGACCCGGCACCCGCCTCGCCTGCATCGGTCAAGCAAGGCATGAGCCTCGACAAGAGAACCTACTTCGTCACCGGTGGTGCACGGGGCCTGGGTTTGGCTCTCATTACGGCCATTCTGGAGTCCGGGGGAAGCGCAATTGCGTTTGACCTTCTGCCAGAGCCCCTCACCGACGAGTGGAACGAGGCCAAAGCACTGGCCAAGGACAAAGGCGCCTCTCTCACATTCAACACGTTGGACGTGACCAGCGAGGAGGCCGTCGAGGTGCTTCTTCCTCGACTGGCCGAAGAGGCTTCCCACGCGGGGAGACCGGTCTGTGGCCTGGTGAACTGTGCGGGGATCAACCAGAAGCTAGCGGCAATCGACTATCCTTTGGCTCTGTACCGTAAAATCGTCGACGTCAACTTCATCGGCTCCTTCATCATGGCCAAGCACACAGCCAAGATTATGGTGGCAGAGCAAACTCCGGGCTCGATCGTCCTTATCGGCTCCATGTCGGGGGTCATCGCAAACCGTGGACTGGAAAACACTGCGTACAACACGTCCAAGGCTGCAGTTCTCCAGCTAGCCCGCTCCCTGTGCCAGGAATGGGGCCAGTATGGGATCCGCATCAACACCATCTCGCCCGGTTATATTATAACTGCCATGACCCAGGAGCTGCTTGACGAGGAGCCCGAGCTGTACGACACCTGGATGCGCGGTGCCATGCTAAACCGTCTGGGAGCCCCTGAAGACTTCAAGACCGCCGCCGTGTTTCTCTTGGGCGACGGGTCCCGCTTCATGACCGGCTCAGATTTAAGAATTGACGGAGGTCATTGTGCAGGAGCTTAAAAAATTATTGTGTATTGTACAACTTAATTTTTTTTTATCTGCCCATGTTTTATGCTTCTTGTGCCACCGGCGATTTAACTTGAACGTGCAGGACCTGGCGGTCCTCAAATACCACGGGCGCGACTTATTGCCGCTCGCTCGCACTCTGGGCCCGCTCGTGGAAACGCACGGCGATCAGGACGTGAGAAAAGCCAACAGCAAATCACTTCACATCGACCGATCGGGCGGGGCAAAAACGGTATCATTTGGCAGGATCTGTGGAGCAGTGAGTTTCTAGACACCGGGATCAGAGTTGGACGAACGCACGGAAATCGCGCAACGCGTTTCTCCGAATTGGAAAGTTTCAACATCGGCAAGTCAGCCTTGCGTTCGCGACCGTTTCGGGCTGTGCTCTAATGTTTATTATTCACTCACAAATTTTTCTTGTTCTTTTACATAAAATGACTTGGCGAGATTTGGAGATACACCTTCAGTTCGTGTGCTACTCCATCCTTGGGTTCATGACCCGTGATGGGCTCACGAGGCTGACGTTCTACAGCAACTCATATATTAACCCGAACTTTCTGCTTTCTGGTACCTGCATTTGGTCCAACTTTACTGCATGTTTTGCAATTTCCTTGGTTAGCAACTACGAGCAAGGATGGCATCTGCTGGTGGTGGACGAAAAGGTGGCGAACAGAAAGTCGCTAGTTCTGTACACTTCTTTGATGGTGGGTTTTGTGGGAAGCCTTTCCAGTTTCTCTACGTTGGTGATGGAAATCCTGGCTAAAACCTTAGATATCCTCAACAAAGACGACCATTTACCCAACCACGCTTACGGAGTTATGGAGTTTTTTTCTGTTATTTTTACACAGCTGGGTGTTTCGCTGATCGGATACCATCTCGGCTGTGATGTGAGTGAGATCTTAACAAGAATCGGAAATAGAGTCGGCATCCAAAAGTTCCGGTTCCACAAAGCCGTGGAAAGATACGAAGTCTTGACCATGATTTTGGGAGTCGCGGCATACATTGCCAACGTGGTTCTTTGCTGCGTGCTGAAAAACGATAATTTCTGGAAGAAGTCGTGGTCGTTTGGAATTCTGTTTGCCCCAATTGGTTGTTTCGGCCGTTACCACTTGGCCAAGCTAAACTCCCGATCATGGTTTCCACTTGGGACTTTTGCTGCTAACATCATTGCCAGTGTTGTCTTGGCTACTGTGAATTTACTTGTTCACGGCAAAAAGGCGTCCGGCGAGCCAATCATACACAACCAATTGCAGTTAGATGTGTTAGAGGCTGTTGGTGGAGGATTCTGTGGTGGATTAAGCACCTTGAGTACCTTTATCAATGAAATTGTGAACATGAAGGACGAAGTCCGACGTGCCATTTACTACCTGACTAGTTTGGTGTTATGTTTTTCATCCATGCTTGTTGTTCTAGGTACGTACAGCTGGGTGAACGGACTTCAAAAATAGTTCACAATTTACTGTCCCTAAGGATCGACTCGACAAGTGCTACAGTCTTTCTGGCCATACCGTGCGAATTCTGGTATCCCGCGCCAGCCGCTCCATAATTATGAACAACCTTTCCGACTCCAGGAACGAACTCCTTTTCGATCCGAGGCCCGCCTTTTCTGCCGGGCCTCAATCCGCAACGAACATTCACAACATCCAGCTCGCCCTGTTCAAACAACTCGGGACAATACTTCTTGGCCCGTTCAACGGTCCGCTCGAACAATCCCTGGTCCACATCCGGGGTCCAGTCGTGTGGGCGGAAACAGCCTCCGATGATTGTGCCGCCCTCCTTTCTAGGAAATATATAAAGCGACTCGTCTCTGGCAGCACCAGGAATTTGTTGAACAGAAAGCATCACAGGACAATTATTACGCGAATGAATCACCTGCCCCTTGATTGGATACACATCGGAATCCATCACCCCGCCAAGCTTCGAGCTCAGCAACCCCGAGCAGTTCACAATCACATCTGGTTTCCCAGCACTGTGAAAAGTGGCAGCATCTTTGATATGGTGTAAATGTGCGCGATGCAGTTTCACCCCGCTGGCTAGCAGCTTTTGTAGCATATAATGAAGATAGATCTGGACAGTAATTGACACAGTAGTGTACTCGTATCCCGAGGTGGCGTGTTTGGGCAGCTCACCGGCGTCCAGGACCCGGAAGTCGCGGACGAAGTCCTTGAACCACGGCAATTTTTTGTAGTTCAGTATACGTTGAGTAACCTTGACCACGCTGGCCTCGGGGACCTTTTCAGCAAGCTCAAAAAACTTCAAATATCCTAGCTTGTCCCACTCCTTCATCTCGAAGTCGCCTTCCTGAGCGAAACTGGACCAGTTGGCTCCGGCATAAGGACTCGTGTACTCAACGTCGATGTCTCCAGGGACGTGCCGGGCCACAATCTCAACCTGGTGCCCCTGGTCGCAAAGCTCCTGTGCAGTGGTCATTCCCACAACACCGCATCTCATATGTTAGACTCACATCGGTCGACTTACCCAATAACAATAATTTTGGCCATGATAAGAAAATAAATATAGCCGTATCTTCTTTTTTTCTAGATAAAAAAATCATTTCATAATTATTTATAACTCGGGAGGAGGCACAACCTCTTTTTGAGTGCTGATTAAAGTGTAGTGCTCGGGACGCCTGTGTCTCGAAAAATCAAAAATACGTTTTCTTGTCCCCGCACACTGGTCGAGGTCAATTTCGGCCCACGTCAGCTCATCACCCTTGGTGACGCTCTTGGCAACGATCTCGCCAAACGGATTAATAATGCTTGACCCGCCAATCATGTCGTACTTTCCGTCATCCATTCCGCAACGTGCAGTGCAGATAGAAAACGTGCAATTGGCATACGAATTGTACTGACAACACAGATCGTTGTGAAACAGAGCCATTTCTTCTGCCTTCGAGTCCTCCACATCGACCCCGTCGATGCCTTTGGACGATGTGGACGGCGTGTTGTATCCAATCAGCACAATCTCCGCGCCCTGTAGCCCAAGAACCCTCCAAGATTCACACCACCTTCTGTCATTGCACACCAGTTGTCCAACGATCGGGCCCCCTTTAATCGCGGTTCCGGGCCATCTGAACGCCTTGAACCCAAGATCGCCCTCCTTGAAGTACCGCTTTTCTAGATGCTGTGTGTCTGTGCCCTCCCGTGGCTCCTTGTCTCCCGGAAGATGGGTCTTTCTATACTTGTTGACTAGCTTGCCCGACCCGTCTACGAAAATTGAGGTGTTAAAATGCTCACCCTCGTCGGTCAGCTCTGCAAAACCAACACACACGCTTATGCCGTAGTCCTTGGCTTTCTCAAAAAATGGGGCGTATCCCGGTGTCTTGGTGATGTCGCCCTGGACAAACCACTTGTCCAGCTCAGGCCCAAATGGAATATAGTGACGGGCAAAGAAAGTACTGAAACAGAGCTCCGGATAGTTCACCAGAACACACCCGTGTCCATGCGCTTCATCCAAAAGCCGGATCATGCGCTCAATCACATCACTCAAAGGTGTATCAACTCCAATGGCACCAATTTGGGCGCTCGCAACCTTGATATTCCGTGGCATAGTGACAGCTATGTGGAATTGCAAGCTCTTTTATCGCGGGTAGTGCAATACCCAAAATAGTTATCTCGGGCAACTTTGAGCATCCCGCTCCTGTGTGGAAGAGCACTATCTGGTTGAGTAGGCCTCTTACGGACACCGTTCGGGCAGTTTGCATGGATGTAGCCAGCGCAGCTACTTATCTCCATAAATCGAACTTGCACCTACATTGCCGCAGCTTCAAAGAAAAAGTACTTGTGGCAGATGCACCAACGAAGTTCTTTTTTATAGGTACCCTCTCCCTCACTAAGTGAAATAAATAAGACTATCTCTAAAACCTTCCGAATTCATTTGGTACCGATAAAAAAAATGTTTACTTAATCCGGTAACTAGCGGTCTATTAAGAGAGCAAAGTTGGACAAAACTGGCAGTTTTTCAACTAATGTTAACCAACCGTATTCTGACCGCCCTTATATTGGTCGCCGGGAGCGAGGCACTAGGTGTCAACTGGAATAAGCACGTGTTCGACTTGACGTTCCAGACACACCAGCAGGAGATTGTGCCAGAGGAAATTGTCAAGAGATATGAAGACACGAAGATTAAATTTCTCGAGGACTACTATCAAGTCGATCAGCAAAATGCGCTAGTTTTTAGCTCTGATATTCAATTGTCCGATGATCTGGCCTACGTTTCGTCACACAAGGTGTCGTATAAGAATCCTGACGACACCTCGGATCTGTATCCCGGCAGAAGCGATAGATACAATGGTATTTCCCAGGCGGGCTACCTGACGTACGGCCATCTTCCAATAGAGACACACTGTTTCGATGGAGAGAAATTGGATGAGTTAGAGCTGGACATCGTGGTGCTTGGAGCTCCGTTTGACACGGGCATTTCGTACAAGCCTGGCTCTCGGTTTGGCCCCGACTCCATCAGACAGGGCACAAGAAAGGTGGGTGCTGCGTTCTCGCCTTTCAGACCAGATTTCAATATTTGGAATAACTGGGCAAAAATCGTGGACTGTGGTAATGTCCCTATGACGCCATTGGACAACAGAATTGCTCTTGACCAACTGTATCGTTCGGAACGTGCTATTTTGAACCACACCACAACTAAAGCCAACCCGGGAAAGTACCCCCGGTTCCTCACTCTCGGTGGAGACCACACGATCTCGTACTCCGGGATCCGTGCTGCTTACGAGAAGTACGGGCCGGTGAGCGTGCTTCACTTTGATGCCCATCTGGACACGGTCAATCCCTACTTCATGGACCCCAATGTGACTGATTACGCCGCCTTGAACCACGGAACATACCTGTACTGGGCCCACAGAAAGGGGTGGACCGCGGACAACAATATCCATGCTGGATTGCGGGGCTGGTACGAGGAGAGAGGCGACCCTTCCAGAGACTACTCGGAGTCCAAGTTTACCAAAATTATGGCCAGAGATGTTGATAAGATAGGAATTCAGGGTGTTATCGATAAGATTAAAAAAAGACTAGGAGACTCGCCAGTGTACATCAGTTTTGATATTGACGTTTTGGACCCTCCATCCGCACCAGGAACAGGCTCTTTGGAACCGGGCGGGTGGTCTTCCCGGGAGCTGCTGGAGATCATCGATGGGCTCGCAGGCCTGTCTATTGTTGGTGCTGATGTCACTGAAGTTTCTCCTTGGGGAGACACTACAAACGATGTCACGTCAATCATGGCTGGTGAGGTGGCAAGATCAATTTTAGGGCTAATGGTGCTGAAGCCAGTGACCTTTTGATTGGTATTAATCTAAATGTTGGACTTTAATAAATAGAGTTTTTTAGAATTGTATTCAATCCGGCTAGACATTTTAGGGGTTCGTTTGGAATGTTCATCAGTCCCAGAGCAGTGTAACTTTTTCCGAAGGCTCACTGTGTCTCTCGGCCAACCAGAGTCAAAAATAACGTGAATTTCTTTAACCGACTTTTCCCACCCGTTCTCCACCTATTTATGCATGAAAAAAATTCTTATCGCAAATGCGGATCTCTTTATAATCAAGTGATAAGAACGGATTTGAGATTTGGAAAATTTAATGCCAGCACCAGATTTGTATGAGGAGTTTAAAACTCTGATAAAAAGCACTCCTATAATTGACGTCCATAACGACCTTCCGTACCAGTTGAGATGGCAGCTACACTATGAAATCAACGAGGACAAGTTCAAATTCGACGAGCCTCTGGTGTCGCAGACAGATCTCAAGCGGATGCAAAAAGGTGGAGTTGGTGTTCAATTTTTCAGTTGCTGGATGGACTATCCTAGTCCAGATGAGCTGTACCAGGACTTCGAAAGACCTAACAGTGTTGTCAGAGACACATTGGAACAGGTCGATATCGTGAAAAGACTGGTCGACAAATACTCTAAAAGCATGAAGTTTGTTACTTCTGCCGACGAGGCCCTGAAGAGCTACCAGGACTCTGAGGGAAAACTCATCTCTGTCACCATGGGTGTTGAAGGCCTGCATCAAGTGGACACGTCCTTGGCCGTTGTGAGACAGTATTACGACTTGGGCGTTCGGTATATTACGTTGACCCACAACTGCGACAATCCTTTTGCAACAGCATGCACAACGGTGATTGCGGGTAAGGAAGATAAGGGACTCACAGAGTTTGGACACGAGTGTATCCATGAATTCAATCGTATTGGTATGATGGTGGATCTCAGCCATGTTTCTTACAAGACCATGGTTGACGTGCTCAAGATAGCCAAGGCTCCGGTTATCTTTTCGCATAGTTCTGCCTACACTCTGACTAACCATGAGCGTAACGTCCGAGATGATGTGCTGTTGATGGTGAAAAGAAATGGTGGTGTTGTGTGCGTCGATTTTGTTCCATCCTTCATTAAAAAACCCGACGCTCTTTCTGCAACTATTGATGACTGTGTTGACCATGTTCTTCACATAGTTAATCTGATTGGATGGGATCACGTGGGAATTGGTTCTGATTTCGATGGAATGGGGGCCACAGGACCCGAAGGCCTGGAGGACGTGTCTAAATTCCCTGACCTAGTTGTCAAAGTCTGGGAGAAATCGGGAGCAAGCGTGGAAGAGATTCAAAAGTTTATGGGCCTGAACGTCATTAGAGCCTGGAAGGAATGCGAGCTTGTGTCAGACGCCCTTAAAAACGAGCTCCCGGTGGAAACAACTTGGTCCGGTAGAGAATGGCGTTTCCCTAAGTACATTAAGCTGTGTCCTGAGCTTTTCCCTGGCGCTGCAGAATTGAAGAATACTCCTGCAATGTTCTACGATGCAAAAAGGAACAACTTCAAGAATGTTGAAGGTGAATATGACCCCAAATAAGCAGCCTCAGAATATTGTACCGTTTGAAGTCCAAACTGAAAATTGCTCAAGGAAACAAGATACGAGCTTTTATATATGCTAAGCACTAAAATATGAATATAAAGTAAGAATATTCTCTGTCCATATATGCTACAATTGAGCTTAAAAAGCCTGTCATCGGTTAAAACGCAGGAAGATTCACGAAATGTACATATCACCAACTACAACGGGTAGATGAACTTTTTGTTCTCAAGATCCGTCAGATCCAGCATCGAAATATCCACCTTCTCACGAGTAATCTCGCCGTTCTCGTTCTTGATATCAATATACCCATAGTCGTCGTCTGGATCATCGTTTTCCATGGCTTCCAATCTCTCCTTGTTCCGCTTACTGAGGATGTATCTGATGATCAACAAACAAATGGGACACATGGTGTACGAAAAAACAATTTGGACACTCCAAGAAACATAATATCTTGGTGCATATTGACTCTGCCATAGCTGGGGAGAGATGAAGTTTGCAAAAGAATACGCAACCATGAACATCGCTGTTCTCGTAAGTTTCTTGGTGTATCCTGCTGCTGTGGTGGTACACAACGAGAAGATGATGATGTACGCTGTTCCGTTGGGTCTTGTCAAAAAGATCCCTGCCAGAATTCCGGGTTTGTTGTCATAGGGAATAGCTATTGCCAGAACAGCACCCAAAAGCGCACACATGAGGTTTGCACAGGCAACGTAGCAGGATTGCTTCTTAAAGATCACGAGAGACACAGAGCCAACAACAGCACTGAAGACTCCAAAACCAGTTTGAACCACCATAAGTAATGTTGTTGTCAAATGACTAAATCCGAGAGCAGTATACACAATGGAGGCCTCATACGTGGTAGAATTCTCCAACATGTTGCCAAAAATTCCGACAAAGAATAGCCAAGTGATTGGATCTTTCAAAGTCTCAATGAATTGGTATTTCTTGAAAGTCTTCTGTTCAATAGATGACCTCGAGGTCTTCTTGACTCTGCGAATGATGTGCACTTTCTCCTCATCGGTGAAAAACTTGGCAGTGGCAGGATTGTCGGGATACAAGAAGAAGCAAGTGAGCGAAACCAAACCAGAGAAAAGTCCAACAAACAACCAGTACCATTTCCATGGCCGCCATTTGGTTGTATGCTGCAGTCCATAGGATATAAATCCACATGGAATATCAACACCAATACACGAAATCCAGAAAATCGGGTTAACTATTGCTTGTTCCTCGACAGTAAAAAACATGGCCATTGTATGCTCCACGCAAGGCGTGATTCCAGACTCGGTAAACCCGAGCACAAATCTCAAGATAGATAACCCAGCATAACTTTTGCAACCAAGAGTACAGAGAGACAGCAAGCACCATGTAGCTGTCACTCCAGTTATGTATTTGGAAATGGGGAATCTTTGGAACAGGTAGTGAGAAGGGAATTGACCAAGAAGATAGCCCACATAGAAATACGTTTGAATGTTGTTGTAATCTTCCTTTGTGAGGTGCATGTCTTTGAAGACACCAGTCAAAGATGAGTAGCTGATGGCATTTTTGTCAACAAATAAGGTTGCATTCACAATACACACCATAGGTAGCACATAGAACCAAAGCTTCCGAATGATTTTTTTTTCTGCTTCCAAAGATAGCTCTCCAACTTGATGGTCCAGCCGTTCCATCAAATTCAATGTCTCATCTGCATACTTCTTGTCAATCTCTCTGTGGGTGGCAAGGTTTACAGACTCTCTTTGGTCAGATGAGCCATCACGAGAATCCGTGATTTCCATCACATATTCAGATTTGGTTTGAGTATCAGACATCGCAATATTTGACATATCTAGGCCATGCATTGGCTTTTAAATACGATGCGACGGTCTGTCCCATCCTCGCGTGAGCGGACGTAAAACCCCAATTTGGAAACAATCCTCCGAAATTGATGCCACATTTATCAATTTAACAGGGGCCACAATTAATCTATCCTTCAAATTATGCATATACTACGTCCGCCCTTTGACGGACGGAATTTCGGTTCTATCTTACCATTCACCAGCGTGTCCAATAGAAAGATCTAGCCCCTTTTTCTCCGCCAGAAATACATAAATGGCTGCTTATGAGATAAGAGTGCAACACACGTTCCTTATCAGATTGTCAATCAAGTCGGATATGTACGTGCACCGCCCACATGTATCAGGATGATAACATATCTTTTAGGATTAGTAAGGTTGAAATAAGACCAGTGTTCAGGAAAAATGGCGCAAGTTCTACCTGCTTGCTGGAATGAGGCAGCTTGCAGTGATTTGTGAGATCATAGTCTAATATCCCAGAAAAGTGTGGCCGCAATAAAATATAATAAAATACACACGCAATTTCTCAAATCTGCAGACCCGCATTTCTGAACATTGTGGCACTTTAAATTCGACAAGAATTTATGTGTCACAGTCTTGGCGGTCTCTTAGCAGTTTCTTGAACTCTCCTTGAAAAGAATGCTGGTGTATGTACTTTTTTTTTTGATTCGGGAGGGAAGTGTGTCGTAACTTTGTTCTTTGGATGCTTCAAGGTCGCCAGGGCATTTTGACATTAAACACAGTGTATTAGATTAGACTGGGCGACATTCGGGTACATGTGTCGACCCAAACGAGCGCATACCGTAACTCGATGATATTACCACTGCCATATATTTCGATGTTGAGTGATGCGTAGACGGTGCGCCAAGTCTAGATTTGGAATCGACAAGATCAGATCATGTGAAGGGTTTCACGTGATACCCAAATTTACGAATTAGCCGATCACCAGATGTCATCGGCAACCCAGTGTCCATTTGTGCAAAACACAAAAACATGCACATTCATGCAATAGGGCATCAGTTCACAGGAACATAAATCTATTAAAATGGCTGAGTTTACAGCAATACACGAAAGCGAGCTGGGTTTGAGACTGCTCCCAATACAGTGCATTCAATTCCCCACACTCCATTTGGGTATTTTGACCCCACTTTATGTTTCAATGTTTGCAAGCTGAAAAAATTCGGCATTTGGACCCTGCGTCGAGACCCTCAATATTTAAGGCCGATGAACCCGTACCGAAAAGGCGCCGTGAAAAAAAAATGCCAAGCGTTGGCTCCTTAGCTATATAAGCAAGGAGAAAAGTAGTATGATGAACATCAAGTAAGAAATGTCGAAAACTAGCCATGACGATACAGGAGATCTAAAAATTTCCTCGCAGACCTCGAGTCTGGAAGATCTACCAGTTTTTACAGAGAAAGTTGAGAAGTCGTTTGGTGTGCGTAGAGCAGAGGCCCAAATCAAACAATACAACAAGAAATATCAAAAGGTACTGATCTTTGTGGCCATATTTTTCATGGCTTATGTTTTCAGGTTGGACTCAACAGTCAGAAGAACCTTCCAAACATATGCTACCAATAGCTACAAAGCCCACTCTTTGGTTTCCACAGTGTCTATTGTTCGTTCCGTTGCATCTGTCTGTGCTCTTATGATCTATGGAAGAGCTTGTGACATTTTTGGAAGAATGGAGATCCTGATTTTCAGCATCTGCTTGTACTCTGTTGGTTCCGTTATTGAGAGCCAGGCATATGATGTCACAAGATTTGCTGCGGGTGCTATAGTTTATCAAATTGGCCTTACAGGTATCATGATATCTACAGAAGTCATCACAGCTGACTTTTCGAACCTGAACTGGAGAACCTTTTGCGTGTTTATTGATGCTATCCCGTTGATCATAAATACGTGGATTTCAGGTGATGTCGCCAGTTCTATAGGTTCTGACAACTGGTCTTGGGGAATTGGCCTCTGGGCGATTGTAATGCCTATTGCTTCCATACCTTTGATTGGGATGCTGTTACATATGAGACATCTGGCTATCAAAAACGGCGACTTGCACGAGGAGATCCATCGCCCCCAAATAACCAAAAAGAAGTACTGGCTAGAATTATGGGATATCATTTTCTGGCAGCTGGATATCATTGGTGTTTTGGGATTGACGTTGATTATTGGATTGTTCTTGACTCCTTTCACGTTAGCTGGAGGTGAGGAGCAGCAATGGAAAAAAGCCAAGATAGTGGTTCCGTTGGTTTTAAGTGGAGTCCTAACACCGTTTGTGGTGTACTGGGAGCTAAAGAAAGCTATACATCCAATGTTAACAAAGAAAATCATCAAAAACAAATCTGTTGTGGCTTCACTGATTATTGGTGCCTTTAGTAACATTGCTTGGGAACTGGAAGGACAATATCTTTATACGGTTTTAGTGGTTGCGTTCCACCAAAGTGTCAAAGCAGGTACCAGAATCACTACACTCTACAGTTTTTCAACTGCAGTGGCTGGTATCATATCTGGCCTCGTGATTGTTTACCTCAGAAGATTGCGCTTTATCATGATTGGTGGTATATCTTTGGTCTTTATTGCATATGGAATAATGTATAGGTACAGAACGGGAGAGTCAAATGTGCATGGAATGATTGCAGGACAGATTTTGTTGGGAATCGGATCTGCCTGCTACACTCACCAGATTCGTGTTTCATTACAGGCTGTTGTTAACCACGAGTATCTTGCCAACATTACATCCTTATACTCGGCTATGACGAGTCTTGGATCAGCTGTGGGATCTACAATCACAGGTGCTATTTGGACACAGATTCTTCCTGGCCAAATTTCTAAAAGAATAAGCACCCCTAAACTGTCAGTTTTGGCATACAGTGCACCTTTATCATTTATCAAGAAGTATAAGTGGGGTTCGGAAGAAAGAGAAATGCTTGTCAGTGCCTACCATTATTTACAGCATCTCTTCCTCATTTGCGCGCTATGTTTCTGCGTGCCTATATTCCTGTTAATGTTTTTGGTTAAAGACCCAGAACTAAAGAGTGTTCCCTCCTTGGAACTTGACTCTAAACAGAAAATATCAGATATTGAGTAGTTGTTTATATCACAGCTGAGAGTCCTCAATAATAACTTTTATACTACCGTTTCGTGGGTCGCTTGACAAAGTGATGGCTTCCACTGCTTTTTCCAGCGGGAAGCGGTGGGTAACAAATTGCTTGACATCAATAATGCCATCACTGATCAAGCGAATAACTGCAGGCCAGGACTGATGGTATCTGTTGATGAACTTGACGTCAACTTCACCCAAGGAAAGGTGCATGAAAGGAAAGTTGTTGATGATGTCTCTTCCAACACCAATAACCATCAGAGTTCCACTGCGTCTCACCACATAGGCTCCTGTAGTAATACTGTTTTCTGTTCCGGTACACTCCAAAACTCTTGGAGGAGCATCCTCTTCCCTATCACCAAACAATTTTCTGATTCCCTTTGCATTTTCTTGTGCGCTAAGCTTCAAATCAATCTGATACGTCTTCACTCTTGGAACAAGCTTTTTAGCAAATGCTAAACGCTCCTCGGAAAGATCAGAAATAGCCAGCGGAGAACAGCCACTTGCATTAGCCAAAACCAAAGTTGCTAATCCAATCGGTCCGGCTCCACAAATCATGGCCCCTCTACCCAATTCCAGCTCTGCGCGCTCAATTCCATGATATGCAACACTCAAGGGCTCACACAAAGCTCCTTCCTCGTAGGACATTGAGTCTGGAAGCTTGAAGAGATTCTTTGACTTGATGACCCTGTATCTCTGTATAGTTCCATGACAAGGGTAAACGGATAAGAAGTCAACCTCTTGGCACAAATTGTAATCACCTTGAACACACAGGAAGCATTTTCCACAGGCATCTTGAGGTTCAATAGCAACTCTGTCTCCAATTGCAAATCCCTTCACCGAACTTCCCAATTCTATGATCTCACCTGCAGCTTCGTGACCAAGAATACAGTTCCCCAACACCTTTAGCTCACCAATTTGACCATGTTTCCAGTAGTGGACATCAGATCCGCAGATCCCTGTAGCCCGGACGTGGAGAAGAACCTCGTCTGGTCCTGGATGATCAACTTTCTGCTCCTTGAGCTCAAGAGTGTGATCTTTGGTCACTTGTAAAGAAGGATTTGGATGCGTTTTGATGAATGTCATTATGTCGATTCATAAGTTCCATTTCCTCCTACTTATAGTGCGAGAAAGTTAGCAAAAAAATGGACATCCGTTGTACCCACTGCTCGTATCATCCTGCTGGCCTTTTGCCTCCGTTTAAATTTCCCTTTCGGGCTTCTTCCCCGGATTTTGTGGAGTAAAGTTCTCAACTCGAATTAAGACGGAGTATACAGCACAATAAGCTAATGCCTGGAGTGCATCATTTTGTTAACAGTGACCACAGGTGCCAAGAATTCCATCCAAAAACACTGACGGAAAGCACGTGACCAGGAAATCCGGGGCTCACACCCGCTTCGCCAAAACTCCCCATTCCGGAAACAATTGCGGGAATCCGGGGAAACAAGCTTCTCCACAATTTTTTCGTACACGACCTAATAATATTAATCTTTTCCGTTATTTTCGGGGTTTTAACGCAGTCGTGATCTCAAGAGGAGATTGGAACATGCGCAACCTGATTTCAGTTTTGAATTCTTCCAAAAATGGCAAACGTAGAGGTCAAGAGAGCGCGAACTGGGTGTCTAACGTGCCGTCGAAAACGTCGCAAATGTGACGAGAACAAACTTCCAGATTCTGAAGGCAACAACAAGTGCACGTTTTGCTCCGCAAATGGATTTGAGTGCCAGTGGCCGGGTTTCATACAAGTATCAGAACCAAACCTGAAGCGCAAACGTCAGAAAGACAAGGAGGATCGTTCAAAATACGTTCCACAGGATACGCAAAGTGAATCGAAATCTGACAACTCCGGATTGTTAGATTCAGTTCCAAGGACTCAATGGATTTCTTCACCACTATCTTCCTTGGGTGATGAACATTCCAACGCAGCTTACAACACGTCCAATAACAAGCTACCGTCACTCGCACCTCTTCTTACCCCATCAATAGGATCGTCCAAACCGCTTTCACCACATAATTTTCTACCACCAGTCATTTCCCCCGCATCAGAATTCTTGTCACTACCTGGTCTGGGATCAGAACCAATTGGATCAGATCCTTTCATACAACACATGCCTTCGACAAACGAAAACAGTTACCTGGATCTATCGCACATCCTAAGAGAATACATGTACGTGAATGCTTTAGCGGCGAACTCAAACATGGGACCTATGCCCGTGGACCACCCTCCAAAGGAAGTTCTGGAAGAGTATTTTGTTAATGTTGAAAAGTTCTCAGTCAAGGATTTCAATGAAACAGTCATACTAAAGCCAGAACAGGAGATCCGTCTGCTGAAAAACTACGTCGAGAATGTAGGAGCCGGTATAGACATGTTCGACACGGCAAGAACAATGGTTCGACTCATTCCACAAAAGATGAAGAACAGGCCAGCCTTGAGATTTGCAGTGCTGGCTCTCTCCTCAAGGTGGTTTGACAGCAAAGTCGGAAACTATCCTAAAGGCCTAACGGTTGCACTGTACCACGAGTCATTGCGTCATCTTATTCCTACATACAACGACACATCAAATGATATTTACGTCATTATCACATGTGTTATTCTTTGCGTGTTTGAGATGATGAGCTCTGACCCGCGAAATTGGAAGCCACATTTAGAGGGATGTGTTCTCCTTTTACGAAGCTACAATATTACAGGACTTGCAGCTGATAAGATTGAGCGTGCCACTTTTTGGGTTTTCATTCGGATGGAAATTTGTCACTCTGTTATTTACGAATCACCCACAATTCTTCCGTCTGAGAATTGGGTCCTACCCAATATGTCAGCAACAGAAATAGAGAAAGAATTCGAGACTCCTGAAATGCATGCGAATTACATTGTTTATTTATCGTCTTTGGTGGTGAACCTCATCTATGGCGAACAGGAAGACGAACAGTTCAAGTCCAAGTGGCTAGATCTATGGGTTCGTTTGAAACGATGGGAAACAAATTTTGAAGATCTGTTTAGCAAAACATACGAGGTCTACGATCCGAAGATAGGTTTCCCTAGAATATTTTACTCCAACTCTCAAGCAATATCTTCAAATCAGATGTACCACATGTCATGCATTTTAATGATTCAGAACAAACCACATTCACTTCGATTGTCCAAGCTATCTGGTGAGAGCACTCTGTACCCAAGTACCTCCTTGCTATACCACTCAAAGCGAATAATTGGAATCTCAATTACAAACTCCGATTATGGAGCGTACTCTAATTCCATTCAGCCTCTGTATGTAGCTGGATTGATTCTCACATCACGAGAGGATTATGGAATTTTATTGAACGCTCTCACCAACGTTGAAAGATCAACTGGCTGGTCTACTCAATGGCGCATAAATGATTTAATTAAATACTGGAGTAAAAGCGAATGATCATGATCCATCGAATTACTTATTTGTTACATAAAAATATCAAGATAGGGAATCAGAGCCATCTTCAATGTTGTCGTGTGACATCTTACCATGCTCAAGTTTGACATCATTCACAACACCGTGGTGACTCTTTGGATGTCTATCGGCAATTCCAACAACCTCCCAAGGCTTCCATGGGTCACATTGCGCAAATATATCATCCATATCTTCCAATGATCTACCAGCTGTTTCTGGGAAGAAGAAGTACACAGCAGGAACCATCAGGGCATTGATGACAGCAAAAATGGTATAGGTGTAACAAGAAATGTTGGCGAATGCAACAGGAGTGATCATCACCACCATAAAGTTGAATGACCAGTTACCTGCTGTAGAAATCGCATTCGATGGTGCACGGATACTGAGAGGTGGAATTTCTGCTGGATACAACCAGGTCATACCCAACCATCCGACAGCGAAGAATGAGTTGAACACAAACAAGAGAACTGCAGCAGCAATTGCAGCATGGTTATCATTTTTGTTACCTGAAAGATAAGTGGTCAATGTAAGCATTCCCATAGTGACTGCTTGTCCTGCAGCACCAAAAAGCATCAGCTTCCGTCTTCCAACGTTCTCAATGATGAAAAATGGAATCCAGGAAGCAAGAAAATATTCAGTTCCATTGCATGCAGCCAGAATACGCGAGTTAAGTGGTGACATTCCAATATAAGTTTGGAAAATCGTACCTGCGTAATATGTGATCAGGTTGATACCCGTGATTTGCTGGAAGATTTGAGACCAAAGTCCCAAACACATTCTGTGGAAGTCCCTGTGTTGACCCTGACTGAAAAGTCTACTGAATTTGAACTCATCACCTCCCTCAATGTGCTCCTCCGTTAGAGATTTTTTGACATCGTGAACCTGCTCCTCGACCTCAGGATGGGTTAATGGCAACCCATCGAGAGCAGCAAACACAGATCTTGCCTCGTCCTCTCTACCTTTCTTTATAAGCCATCTTGGAGATTCCGGCATCTTGCCAATAAAAGGTAAGATAATCAATGGGAAAACGATCTGGAATGCAACAGGAAACCTCCAAGAGATCTCACCGGTTGTGAAGTAGAATCCAAAATCGACCCAATAAGAGATAGCAATACCACCAGTGATCAGAGCACCTGACACCATGACCAGCTTACCTCTTTTCTCTGGCTTGGAGCACTCAGCTTGCCACATAGGGATAGTACTAGTGTTAACTCCGTTTCCCAATCCTGTGACAATACGAGCAACAATAAGATGAGCAACCGAAAAAGCTGTGCACTGTAGAATTGCTCCAATGATCATCACCACACATCCGAGGAAAATACATTTAATTCTACCAAGTTTGTCACCCAAGTAGATTGTTGAAAGCGCACCAAATAAACATCCAATTTCATAAACAGCAATGGTAAATCCTTGCATGGTAGAGCGATCTCGATGCTCTATAGTATCAATCGAGGGGAAAGTCTTTCTGAAAGAGTCAAGTGTCAGAAGCGAACCCATGACACCTTGATCATATCCAAACAGTAAAAACCCAACAGAAGCCATAACACTGACAACATTCTGCAAAGTTTGTCCCCTCATTCCCAGAAACTCTGATTTACCGTTCTTATTCTTGGACTTTAATAGCATGCTGAAAAATCCCACCTTATGATCAACATCTGCTGGGAAAAGAGGTATTTATATAGAAACGAGAGAAAAATTACGTCAAGATGCATAACACCGACTCAACGTAAACTACCAAGATTTTCTTGTTTTTGAGAAGCAAAAATACAAACATTTGATGCAAGTTTGCTAAATTTTTCTTTGAAGCTTTTTACCCCACAAAATTGACTATGTGGGCGCTCAATTCTTACCGCCAAAATTGCCGTGTTTGACTATAGAGCCATCAATTATTCGGATGCCATTTGAACTCCGCTCTGGACAGCCTATCTACGTGCTCTAGAAGTTATTACATGTATGGTCATACTGAGGATGACTCTAGTTCTGCCCCCTCCCCGGCTATGACGTATTCCAATGCAAAAAGAAAACTTTTCGGCATTTCACGAAAAAAGCAAGTTAGCCCTACATGAGAATTGCGGCTGAAAAAATTCATACATTCCATTCACTCTATTAGTGTGCTTCATACAGTTTTACCTAGTGTGTTGCGCTCATACTCCAGAAGGGTGGCCACCTTTGCTGCAGACGCACTCGACTCATCAAAATTGTACTGAAACCATTCTTTGGCCAATCTCCTAGCAAGCTGCAACCCAACGACCCTTTGCCCCATACACAAAATCTGACAATTGTTGGAGAGGATAGATCTCTCAACGCTGAACGAGTCATGAGCAGTAACTGCACGGATTCCCGAAACTTTGTTAGCACTTAAAGCGACTCCCAATCCTGTACCGCAAATGAGAATACCTCTGTCCGCTTCCCCTCGAGCTATTCTTTCTGCACAGTCTATAGCGACCAAAGGATAGGCAACGTCATCTTCAGTACTGTAAACTCCAACGTCCTCGACAGATTCAATCAGTGGATTGGATTTTAGATCAGCTTTAATAGCTTCCTTGTATTCGAAACCTGCGGTATCGCAACCAACCAAAACTCTGAATTTTTTACTAGTCATGACTTCCAGAGTATGATACATCTATTACTTTATATACGGGTTCCGCATATATGGAGATTTAGGATTTAGGATTTGGGATGGAGCACATGGTACTACTCGAATGAACATCTTCGCAGATTGTACGCCAATATTTCCCAATACGGAAATATAAGCGATAATCCTATTGATTTTTTAGTTTACCCCAGATTTTAAGATTCATGGTCCGAATTCTGTGCGGAGAGCATAAATACGCTCGCATCAGCTCTTGTATGACCAATATCACTTTATGTCCAGCAAACATTTTCTTCCGAAAGATCCATTTTCCACAGCCAACAATGCTCTGAGGGCTGCAATCTATGAGAATCCCAATTTGTCTCTTCTCTCAAAGGAGCGTGTTCTCTTCAATAACAAATTCAATTCAAAGAAAGTAGCCTTAATTTCTGGAGGCGGTTCTGGCCACGAGCCCGGATGGTACGGATTTGTTTGCGATGGAATGCTGTCTGCTTCAGTCCAAGGTGAAATTTTTGCTTCACCAAATTACAGAAACATCCAGGCAGCTGAAAAGGTTGTTCATTCAGACGAAGGAACTATTTTCCTCATCACTAACTATACAGGTGATAATCTGTATTTTGGTATGGCTGCCCAAGAACTGGTTGGTAAATTTGGCGAAAACAAAATCAAGCTGCTTCGCACAACTGACGACGTCGCTGTTCCACGGTCTAAGAGTGATAGAGTTGGACGTAGAACCCTGAGTGGTATTACCTTGATGGCCAAGATTCTGGGTGCTTGTGCCGATGAAATGAACGACATTGATACCGTTTATGATTTTGGAGTTTCCGTCAACGCTAACATTGCATCGATCAATGCTGGTCTAGACCATGTTCATATTCCAACCCATGATAAATCAACCGACTGGGGTCAACTAAAACCAAACGAGCTGGAAGTTGGCCTGGGTGTTCATAATGAGCCGGGTGTCAGCCGTTTAGACTATATTCCATGCAATGAGGAACTTGTTAAAATTCTGCTCAAGTACATTCTTGACACAACTGATCCTCAAAGAGGATACTTCCAATACGAGAAGGGTGATAAACTAATATTGCAGTTGAACAACCTGGGTGGTGTTTCGCATTTCGAACTTTTGGCAATTATGAACGAGGTTCTTTTGCAGCTAAAGCGTGACTATGACTTGGAAATTTGCAGAATTTATCATGGACACTTTGTCACCAGCTTCAATGCTCAGATCTTTACGTTAACATTGTTCAATGTTACAAAATCTGCTACAGCAAAATTTCCAGTGGAAAAAATATTTGAATACCTCGATAAACCTGTTCAAAGTACGAATTGGCCATCTAATTACTATGAGGGATTAAAGCCCATTGATGTCAGTGAACGAATCATTGACAATTTCAGACACTATGACCAAGACAAACCACCGACCAATGAAATCGGCTCTCGCGAGGATGTTAAAGTAGACCCTCAAGTGCTGGAGTCAATAATCAGAGTTGCCGTCAAAAATATAATCGCTAAGGAGCCAGATCTTACCATCTGGGATACCAAGATGGGCGATGGCGATTGTGGAGAGGGATTAAAAATTGGTGTTGAAGCCATCCTTGAAAAGCTGGAAAGCGAGAAGTTTACATCGAGTGGTTCATTGCTGATCACCTTGAACACACTTCTCAAAGTGATCAAGGATTCAATGGGTGGAACTCTTGGTGCAATATTGTATATATTTCTACAGGGATTCACAAACCGGCTGGAGATCATTTTGCACAACGGTACAAAAGACTTGAAGGAGCTTTTCGGTGAGGCGTTAGATTATGCTATTGATAATCTTTGCAATTATACAAAAGCAAGAAAAGGTGACAGAACGGCAATGGATGTGCTGATACCATTCTGTCAAGACTTTTCAATCTCCAAAGATATTGAGAAGGCTATTGACGTGGCCTATAAGTCTGCTGAGAGCACGAGAAAAATGATACCAAAGCTGGGCCGTGCCAGCTATGTGGGGATTGATGCAGATACAAAAGATTTTCCTCCGGACCCAGGCGCATACGGTGTGTACGAGATCATTAGTGCACTGAGTCAAATTAGGAACTGTTCCTAGAAGTTGCCAACATGCGTGAGTCGGCGGTCGTACATCATTTGGCAGTCTACAGGAAATACCCAATTTGAACAAATTTGTATTCATGAAGTCACTGGGCATTGTATAAACCTGTGGGGGAGATTACTAAGTTAAGACTAAGTGATCTCGACCTCCAATGTTGTTCTGGGCGAAGATTCCTGATCGGGACTGTACTTCTGTACTTCTATTCAATAAGTGGAACAATCAAGACTGTATATGCTAGTACAATAGAAACCATAACCCGTTTAGGGAACATTCTGCAACCGGAATAACACTATTCCAGTACAATGCCGCACATAAGCTCCCCGGAAAACATTTAAATAACATATCCCTGTTGTCAGAGAACCTGCATGCGGTCTGACGTTTCCCCGCAAAAATAAATTTATGTTTCATTGTCGGGCAATAAAACCTTTGGGGTTTTAGTTCTTGGAAAAATTTCGGGAAAACAATGCGGCAAGGCTTCGCATAAAACAATAGGTAAACCAAAAGCGGAGAAAGTGAATGTCCAAGCTGATACTAACTCAACTTGTTGAGCTTTTAAAATCAGTATTTTCCGGTGAAACTTCATCATCACAGAGCAATTATTCAACTAGAACCACTACATTATTGAAGCTGATTACTGTTATGTTTAAGCATTTTTTTTTTCGAGGGTTCATTTTAGGTTATTTCCGTAGTATGTTTTATGTGCGATGTACAAAAATAATCCGATTGTAATGCATATCTCGAAGATATGACCACTCTCCACCAAAATAAAGACTATAAAAGGTGTGCTGTTTTTCCCATATTGAGTTCATCAAGAATATGAAGTTCAGCGCAGCAGTTGCCGCATTTACTGCTCTTCTGACTACCACCAATAGTGCTTTCATATCTCCAAGAGATGTGGAAGTTGACCTCGAGGAGTTGGAACTCTACTGGTCTTATGGAAGATCTGAGCCTGTCTACCCTAGTCCAAATATGACTGGCATTGAACAATGGGCAGAAGCCTTCACCAAAGCCAAAGCTTTGGTTGACCAGATGACCCTCGAAGAGAAAAACAATATTACTTATGGTTTCACTGACGATAGTAATGGATGTTCTGGTAACTCAGGTTCTGTTCCAAGATTGGGATACCCAGGAATGTGTCTCCAGGATGCTGGAAATGGAGTTCGTGCTACAGATATGGTGAACTCCTATCCGTCAGGGATGCACGTCGGAGCTTCGTGGAACAAAGGTTTGGCCTACGAGAGGGCTCAGTACATGGGAGAAGAATTCAAGAATAAGGGAGTTACTGTTGCTCTTGGTCCTGTTGCAGGTCCGCTGGGTAGAATTGCCAGAGGGGGCCGTAACTGGGAAGGATTCTCCAATGATCCATATCTTGCAGGTTCTTTGACAGGAGAAACAATCAGAGGGATGCAAGAATCTGTCATTGCCTGTGTCAAGCATTTGGTTACAAATGAACAGGAGACCAACAGAAACCCACCTATACTCACGCCAGGTAGCCATAACCAGTCAGTGTCCTCAAACTTGGATGATAGGACCATGCATGAGCTTTACATGTGGCCCTTCCAGGATGCAATCAAAGCTGGTGCTCAATCTGTGATGTGCAGTTACAACAGAATCAATAACAGTTACGCTTGCCAAAATAGCAAAGTTATGAACGGGCTACTGAAGGAAGAGCTTGGATTCCAAGGTTTTGTTGTTTCTGACTGGGGTGCTCAACATACTGGTGTTGCTAGTGCCGAAGCCGGTCTGGATATGGCTATGCCCGACTCTGAATATTGGCAAGGCAACCTCTCCATTGCAACAACAAATGGAACCTTGACTGACGGAAGACTTGATGACATGGCAATTCGTATTGTTGCGGCGTGGTACATGCATGACCAAGTTGACGATCCCGGATTTGGTATGCCATACGATCTGACAGAGCCTCACACATTGGTCGATGCCAGAAACCCTGATGCTGCCGGTACCCTCCTCCAGGGAGCCGTCGAGGGTCATGTTTTACTCAAAAATGTGAACAACACTCTTCCTCTTGGTAAGCCTAAGATTCTTGGATTATATGGATATGATGGTAAGGCTCAAGCAGTTGAGTTTAAGACGGACCTGTCTTTCGACCCATGGAGCTTCGGATTCCTTGATGCACTTAGCTACACTAACGGAACTGCTTTGGACATGGACGTGATCTATAAGATTTTCCTGTCCTCTTATGATCCAACCCAAACTGGTCCTGCAGTTGCTCTCAACGGAACTCTTTTTGTCGGAGGAGGTTCAGGTTCTAATACCCCTTCATACATCGATTCTCCTTACACTGCTTTTGTGCAGAAGGCAAAGGAAGATGGAACATTCTTGAGTTGGGACTTTTCAAACTTGGATCCTGAGGTTAATGCAGCTAATGATGCTTGCATTGTTTTCATTAACGAGTTCTCTTCCGAAGGATGGGATAGACCAACACTTAATGACGAGTACTCTGATTCATTAGTGCAAAATGTTGCAAGCAAATGCAGCAACACTATAGTTGTTGTTCATAATGCTGGAGCCCGCATAGTGGATGATTGGGTTGATCATGAAAATGTTACTGCTTTGATATTTGCCCACTTGCCTGGTCAAGATCTTGGTGAGTCATTGATTGAAGTTCTCTACGGTCTCCAATCTCCTTCAGGAAGATTGCCATACACCGTGGCTAAAAGTGAGGCCGACTATGGTCACCTTCTCGGTCCGGTCATCCCTGAGGGTGATGAGGATATTTATTACCCTCAAGACAACTTCACAGAAGGGCTTTACATCGATTACAAGCATTTCCTGAAAGCAAACATCACCCCAAGGTATGAATTTGGTTATGGTTTGACTTATACCACATTTGAATACTCCAACATTTCAATCTCTAAAATTGCTTCTGCCAATACAGATGAGTATCCACCTGCTGCTTCTGTTCTTCAAGGTGGTAATCCAAATCTATGGGAAGTTTTGGCAAATGTTTCCTGTGATGTCACAAACTCAGGAGATGTTGCAGCTGCTGAGGTGGCCCAACTTTATGTTGAAATCCCTGGTGGACCAGGACGTACATTGCGTGGCTTTGACAAGATCATGATTAATCCAGGTGAAACCCAAACCTTCAGTTTCCAATTAAGTCGTCGTGACTTGAGTACTTGGGATGTTGTCAGCCAAGAGTGGATCTTACAAAAAGGATCTTATCCAATTTACGTTGGAAAGAGTGTTCTGGATACCCAACTGACTGGAACCTTGGTCTTTTAAACCTTTTACTTTTATTTCTTATCGTCGGCTCTAAATTGACCCACATTTAACCGAACTATAACATTTGATATATTGTCCTTCCGAATCGAATTTCCAATAGAGGATATTGTATTATTTTTTTGATGGTAACCATACAGTGGAATCTTTGTAAATTTCCTTTGAGCCTGGAAACAGCTCGTGAACATCTTTCAGGTAATCAAAATATTCCCAAACTCTTCCATCCCATTCAGTTTCAACAACACGGTTCCCTGCATACTTATCTCCTTTTAATGATTCTCCGATCTCCTCAACCTTTTTCCACACTCGTAGTAGGTTGGCGCCCATGAGACCTCGGATTTGTTCGTCACTTGCACCTTTTTCCATGCACTTATATATGACATAAGGGTATTTGGAAACATCTTCCAATCCTTCGGGTGTGACCTCCATTCCGTCGTAATCACCACCAAATCCAACATGTTCCCATCCGATCAGCTCTGCAACGTGGAGAATATGGTTTACAAGATCATCAACCGTGGCTTTCAAGGGATCATCCTGGTTAGAAGTAATAAACGCAGGATAAAAGCAGATCTGACACACTCCTCCATTTTCCTTTAATCGCAATAATACATCATCCCTTACATTTCTTTCATGGTTGGTTAATGTGTATGCAGAAGAATGCGAAAATATCACGGGAGCTGTAGTCACATCTAACACATCGTGCATCGTTTTATAGGATGTATGGGACAAATCAACCATCATTCCAAGTCGGTTCATTTCTTTGACAGCATCAACTCCAAGTTTGGACAAGCCCTTATCTTTGCCTCCTAGTGAGATTGTAGAAGCTGCAGTAGAAAATGGGTTATCGCAATTGTGATTCAAAGTCGCATACCTGACCCCAAGATCGTAAAACATACGCAAAACTGACAAAGAACCATCAATCTGATGTAAGCCTTCAATAGCTAAAGCCATAGAAATCTTTCCATCTTTATAAGCGTCTAAACATTCATCAACAGATTTCACAAATTGTAGATCGCTGGCATAATCACCACAGATTCTCTTTGTGATATCAAATATCTCCAAGGTATCTCTCAAAACGCTAGTCTTCTCATTGAAATCTTGATATAGAGGGTCTGGGTTCTTACATTCGACAAATCCTGACGAAAATTGAATACCGACTCTACCTTTACGAAGTTTAGGTATTGATGTGTGAGCAGTAATGTTGTCACCAGAAAAATCAAAGCCAAACTTGTATATCTGATTATGAAGCTGCATTCTAATTAGCCAAGCAAAATCATTATGGGTATCCACAATGGGAGTACCCACGAGCAAATTTTCCAATCTCTTCTCCATTATGGAATCTATCTAATCTAGGAAAAATAAGAATTCAAATAATATATTTCTTATCGGCAAATCCGAAGGAAAGTTTCTCCGATTGAAAGTAAAATAACACCCCTTATTGCCCGAGGATTTCGTTGAAAAACATTTTAGTCATCTGACTTTCTTGAGTTTCTGTGAAAATGAAGAATCTTGTTGTCGGTGTGGATGTTGGGGGTACCAATTCAGATCTTGTGGTTCTTGACCCTACCAAGCTTAACGAGAAGAATTGCGGTGTGCTTGCATGGCACAAATCTGTAACAACTCCCGATGTTTCGGATGGTATTGAAAATGCAATTAACACAGTTTTGAACGACCCTAATGTGAAGTTTACTAGGGACCAAATTGCCACCGTCACCATTGGTACGACCCACTTTATTAATGCAGTCATTGAAAGAGATTCTAATAGATTGGAAAAGGTGGCAGTTCTGAGACTTTGTGGTCCATATGGTAGAAGCACACCTCCATTCGGCGACTTCCCTGAGGATCTGGCCAAAATAATTAACGGTTATACAGCTACCCTTGATGGAGGATCACAGGTCGATGGAAATGATATCAGACCTCTAAATGAACTGGAGGTAAGAGAACATTGTCGGAGAATCCGAAGCTTGGGAATTCTGGCAGTTGCTGTCATTGCAACATTTTCAAGTGTCAATAACAATCATGAGCTACGGGTTGCTGATATTATCAAAGACGAGATTCCTGGATGTGACGTGGTTCTTTCACATAACATATCAGGAATCGGTTTTGTTGAGAGAGAAAATGCTACTATTCTAAATGCATCGATTAAAAGATTTGGCAGAAAAATTATTTCATCTTTTGTGCACGCTGCCAAACGCAATGGTCTGAACTGTTCAGTGTTGCTCTCACAAAATGATGGAACAGTCCTATCAACTCAGGACGCTTTGGAGACACCAATTAAAACATTTTCTTCCGGTGCGACAAACTCTATGAGGGGAGCTGCCATTTTATGCTCGTCGGATCCTGATGTTTGTGGAAAGAATGTGATGGTTTGCGATGTTGGTGGAACAACCACAGACGTTGGATTATTACTGGCTAGCGGATTTCCTAGACAATCATCGACTTCTTCTTATGCTGGTGGTGTTAAAATCAACTTTTCCATGCCACATGTTGAAAGCATTGGGTTAGGAGGAGGATCAATAGTTAGATATGAAGATAACTTGATGACCGTGGGCCCGGATTCTACTGGAGCCGATATTGTCAACAAAGCAATACTGTTTGGTGGAACAACAGTGACTACGTCTGATGTCACTGTAGCCAAAATGATTGATCGGTTTGATGTCGTCGATGCCCAGTGTAAAATGGGCGATGAACAAAACGTGGTTGGGAGGTTTGACAAAAAATATCTCGCAATGTTTGATGAGGTTGTTTCTCAAAAGCTTGAAAACATTATTGATAGAATGAAGACATCGCCTGAGGATATACCTGCCATTTTTGTTGGCGGAGGTTCCTTTATTGCTCCTGACACCTTGAAAGGTACCTCCAAAGTTATCAAACCTCCTTACTTTCAAGTTGCTAACGCTATTGGTGCCGCTTTGGGAAAAATATCTGCCGAGTTATCTGAGGTGAAAAACCTAGAGGGTACAGAGCAAGCAAAACAAGAGGTAATTCAGGCCCTGAAGGAAAAAGCTATCAAGTCTTGTGTGGATAAAGGAGCACTCGAAAGTACTGTGGAGGTTGTAAGTGTTATTTCAAACGCTGTTCCCTATGTGGACAATGTCTACTTCTTCAGCGTGAAGGTGGTCGGAGATGTCGATTATCAGAAGACACTCCATTCTACAAAATCACTGTTGAATAATGATGAAGAGGAGTATGTTAAGATGGAAGTTTTCAAAAATGCTACTGTGTCCAAGCAAGAGAAGAACAAGTTTAACTATTCCTCCTACATGCCTTTGGTACAAAATAATGAATGGACCCTTTCTGAAACTGATATTGATTTCATTAGTGTTGGTGCCTATATTCTGGGTTGTGGTGGAGGAGGTGATCCAAATAGCTCTGCTATAGAGCTCAAGCAGATGATCAAAGACGGTGCAAAGATAAAAGTACTAACTCTAGAGCAGTTTGCCGAAAAAACTGATGGGAAGGGAACTGCCATTAATGTTGGATACTGTGGATCGCCGATGATTTCTGGAGAGCGTTTGCACGCAAACGAGATGCTGGAGGCTTTTGATATGATTGAGCGTTGGGAAGGAAGAAAATCTGATGGTGTTTTCTTATTTGAGATTGGTGGTGGGAACGGACTTTCAGGGCTGTGGGTAGCTCACCATAAAAATATTCCTTGCATTGATCTTGACCTCATGGGTAGAGCTTACCCAACCCAGTGGCAGACTTTGCCTTCAGTATACAATGACCTTCATGGATATCCTTACGTTGCTCTGTCCGACGGAAATGGAATGTCAATGATGATTACCTCTGCGAGGGATGATATACAGATGGAGGATATTATAAGAGATGCCATGTACCACAATGGCGTCCAATGTGGCTGTGTTGAACCATCGATGGGCATTAAACAAATGGCTAGGGAAACAGTCAAAAACCCCATTTCTATGGCTTGGAGGATAGGAAAAGAAGTTTTTTGTGCAAGAGCTGCTTCTGATATTGACAACCTTCCGAACCGCATTATAAGCGCTTGTGGAGGAGATGATGCAGCAACCTGTATTTTTACTGGAAAGATTATCTCTGTTGAAAAGAAATTGAAGAGAGGGTATGGTTATGGTGTTGTCGAGCTTGAAAGTACTGAAGAAAAAAAGAGGAGAATTCGAGTTCCTTTTAAAAACGAGAATATTGTTGTTTCTGAAGTTGATGCTGAGGGCAAAGAAAAACATCTTTGTGCTGTTCCTGACTTGATCACTTTTGTTGATATGGATGGTAATGCTGTCGGAACTCAAGATTACAGATATGGTCTGATTGTTTATGTTATGGTGTTTGCAGCTTCAGATAAGTGGTTAACACCAAAGGGTATAGAAATTGGTGGTCCTAAGGGGTTTGGTGAGGCATTTGAGGATATCCAGTATATCCCAATTGGAAAATACAAGGAACCAGTTCCTGTAAGCGAAGAGTTTAATCAATGATTAAAAACTGTACAATTAACCCGACTCTCCTTTGGAATTAATTTGAACCAATTCTGCAGGTTCGCCTTCAAAAACTTGGCCGGAGTATGGGACCATTCCTAAGAGTCTACATTCTTCGATTGTGAATGTATCGAAGTAATCATCAGTATCTTTTTCCCCGACCTCGACCTTGAAAAGTAAGTTAAATGACATATGGATAGCAAATGTTATCACGAATTGAAAAATGAATGATCCATAATAGAGTCTCATACCTCCTTTTCCTACTGAAATGCTAGGGTTTGCAGCATTAATAAGACCTGGAAGACCTGGGGCAGAACCCAGGATAAAACTTGCAACACTTCGCCAATTGATACCTCCTGCGTACCAATACACACTGCTGTTATTGAAAACATAACAATCAGATAATTTCAAAACTCGCTTTCTGATGATAAAGTACTCGCCCAAGAAAATGGCAACCATGGGAGTAATGAAAACTGAGAAGGATGACATAACAGTGAGAAAAGTTGAGGATGAGTTATAGAAAAGCCATGGCTGTGTGGGCCAAGAAAGGACAAGAACCAACAGAGCTCCTCTTCTGATATTGATATATCTTGGGAAAATTGAAGATAGGTCCATTCCACCAGAAATTGCGTTTCCAACACAGTTAATGCTCAATTGAGAAATGGTGAGTCCCAAACCACAAAAGAATGCAGCAGCCCTTGCCTTGGAAGTGTAGTTTTGTTGCATCCAAAACATACAAATATCATTAGGCATCCAAAATTCCTGGCCATATTTTTCCAATAATGCACTAGCAGTAATAATGCCAAAGAGTGGAACAATGAATCCGGTCACATTGCAACCAATCAAGATTCCATAATGTGAGTGCCAGTTCTTTTTGTTGAAACGAGAATAATCGGACTGATTAGATATTCCAGCAACTAAACTAGAGTACCAGCTGTTAATACCGTATATCCACATCCATCCAAGGTCAGAAGAAGAAACAGTCAACTTTGAGTTCATCAATGTGCCATAACTATTACCATTGGCAACAACAGCCCAGGCAGTAATCCCTATTCCAATAAAAAATATACAGAGCGATCCAACTGCCAGAAATGGAGAGTAGTATTCAGGTGGGACCATCAAAACTGGAACACTAATGGCCAAATAGATGATGTATCCAACTAATTCTTGTGTGGTCATGGGAACACTCTCTGGAAATGTATTTTTCATGTTCAAATATGATTCACTCCAAGAGCTGAGAATTATATTAACACAGAGACCTCCCAACCAGGCTTCATAAGCAAACCAGACCACAGATAATATAGATCTGACTAGAACACCAAGAACAGAACCTCTCACACCAAAAACAACCCTCTGGAAAACTGAGTAGCCGATGTGATACTCGCTACCATAAACTCCATTGATTAATGCCGAAATAGAAATAAGGAGATTTCCAACCACAATAACTCCCATAGCTTGGGCACCGTTTAGTCCCATATACATAATGGTCGATCCTCCAGCCCAAGTAACAGCACACATTGAATTGATGGCCCAGTATGAAAAGAAACCATCGAAGCCCCATTTCCGTCTGTGAACAGGAATTGGAACTATATCTCTGTTTTTTGCGTTGTCCGAGTCCACTAGTTGAACCAGCTCATTCAGTTTTGTAAGAACACCCATGAATAGTAACAGCTTCTTGACTGGAAGGCTTCATTATTTTATATACGCAAGGCAAGCCATCGGAAAAGCCGATGTGAACAATTCTTCAAAAAAAAGACGCATGATGGATTTAGATATAAAAACCCTGCAGTGAGACAAATTGCGTACCTTGTTTTGCACGTAATAAAGCGACAATTTATCAAGTTCAGATATGCACTAGCTTGTCTGGTAGAGGCAATGATTCAGAACAAAGCTTTCGTGAGGATCCCTTGATACGACAAGAGAAGATCAGTTTTCAGTGCTGTAACGAGGTACCTGAAATTCATTGATAATCCTTCCAACAATTCAAACAATATATTGGAGTAGTTTCAAATTCATTCCACATTTCGGATGAAATTCTGATGTTACATATATGAGGGTCCTAAAAAGAGGAGGAATCTTTAGTCAGGTGACTATTAACACACTTTGCATGAGATTTTATCTTTCAGATTACGTACTCCATTACACCTCATCGGATAATCTTGATTTGAACATTTTTCGCGCTTCTCTTTTTGGAACATTGAGCATCATGTCGTACATCCAGAATTGGGTATTTGGTCCAACAATTTAGCTTTGAATGCGCAAAACTCAAAAAAAGACACTGGTCTCATTTCAACGAATAGGATTCCAAAAAAATCAAATCTGCGCATCTTGGGCTAAATGTGTAAATATATCAGATAAGAAGTCAGTTGATAAAATACCATTTTCGCTTTAGTCGATGCCTCAAGCCTAAAAACAATGTTATCTGAGGATTTCGATATCAACTCCGGTGAGTTGCTGCAGACTATTCATGCCACTGCTAAGCTTGGCGCTCATGGGGTTTGGGGTCCTGAACACACCCAGACTGGTGTCAAACGTCTTGCATTGTCAGACCTTGATAAGGAAATCAAAGATTGGTTCATCAAGGAGACAGAGTCCCTGGGATGCTCCATCAAAATAGACAATGTGGGAAACGTTTTTGCTACTTATCCTGGTAAATGCGAAGGCCTTGCAACCGGTATAGGTTCCCATTTAGATACACAACCAACAGGGGGTCGATATGATGGGATATACGGAGTCCTTTCAGGACTTCAGGTTTTGCGTACCTTGAAACAAAATAATTATACTCCCAAATTCCCTATTACATTAGTCAACTGGTGTAATGAAGAAGGAGCTAGATTCCCAATGAGCATGATGGCTTCTTCTGTGTGGTCAGGTATTACTCCAAAGGAACAGGTTTATGACTTGAAGGATGTTTACGACAACAAAACCACAGTGAAACAAGAGCTTGAGAGAATTGGATATATGGGTACTGTAGATTGCAACCACATATCAAATCCTTTAAAGTGTCATTTTGAGATTCATATCGAGCAAGGTCCTCTTCTTGAAGGTCAGAATAAAACTATAGGTGTGGTGATGTCTGCTCAAGCATATACATGGCTGGAAGTCACTATCACTGGTGTCGCCCAGCATACTGGTACAACACCGATGAACTACCGAAGAGATGCTTTGCTTGCAGCATCACAAGTGATTTATCGAATCAATGAGTTGGCAACAAAATATGGAGGCTTAGCAACAGTGGGTAAGCTGAATCTAGAGCCTGCAGTTGTCAATGTTATTCCAGAGAAAGTTTCTTTTGTGGTTGATATACGCCATGCCGAAGATTCTAAGCATTCAATGATGGAATCCGAACTCCACGAAATTTGCTTAGAGTCCGTAAAAAATTCAATTGGAAATGGGTTACCGCTAGGACTGGAAACCAAAGTCTTGTTCAAGTCCCCAGCAAGCTACTTTAACAAGCAAATGCTGTCGTTAATTCATGATTCGGCTATTGAAATTGTTGGTCCGGATAAGACGATGGAAATTGTTAGTGGTGCAGGTCACGATTCTTGTTGTACAAATCATGTCATTCCAACAGCCATGATCTTTGTTCCAAGCAGAGGTGGAATAAGCCATAATCCAGAGGAGTATACCGCTCCCGAGGACATCGAAATAGGATTCCGGGTGCTTCTTGAGTCTATTCTAAAATACGATTCTCAAAGACAAAACTAACTTAGTCAATAGACCATAGATTACGTAGATACATTCTCTTTACCTCAACAATAACCAAAATAATATTCCCGTTGCCATGCGACGCCAAGACTTATCCAAGCTCTGCCAAATTTGATTTTGCCGACTAATTTGGAAGAGAAAAATTCTTTTTGCCTGGCTCCCAACCGTGTACCTTGGGGAATTATTATCGATTAACCAAGAGTCGCATATTATCAGTATATCCCTCCCAACTGATTAGCGATGAGGTGATAAGTTTGCCACATTTTTTGTTGTAATGCCTCGAATAATCTCTCCGTAAAAGGAATTTCCTTATCTGTGGCTTCCCAAAAAATCAAAGCCGTTCAATTTGAAAGTTGACATGCGCCTTTATCAGTAAATATTCTCGAGAGTCGTGGCTAACTAAATGTGGCAGTATCGACAGATAGGCGCCTCAGGATATCATTTAAAGAGCCGAAAAGTCACTTGTGATTTTGTACATCAGCGAAATGGTTCAGTCAATCACTTCGAAAGAAGATAGGGACAAGAAGACCCAAGCTGTCTTGGAGACAATCAGTATAAACTATGAAGAGGAAGCAGGAATTGGAATTTTTGCAGAAGATGACAATCGTTTAGAAAGGGCTCTCAAAGAGAGACATATCGGTATGATCACACTTGTTGGTGTCTTCGGTACTGGTTTGTTTTTAAGTAGTGGTGGTACCTTGGCAAAAACAGGTCCTGTCGGAATGGTTCTTGCCTATGGTATTGTTGGTCTTCTGGTTGGAATGAATCAGTTGGCTATGGCTGAAGTCGCTGCTTTGGTTCCATTAACTGGATCCACTATTCGTCACGCTGAAATTTTTATCGATGATGCTGCTGGATTTGCTCTCGGATGGCTTAAAGTTTGGAACGGTATCTTACCTGGTTCTTTAGTTTCCACTGCGCTGGTTATTCAGTATTGGAGTTCTCTGTCTTCTGGTATCTGGATTACTGTTTTATTGGTTCCAATATGTCTCACAAACATTTTCTCTATCAGAATCTATGGAGAAGTTGAGTTTGTGTTCGCATTGCTTAAGATAGCTCTGATTCTGATTTTAGTGCTTGCGGGACTGATCTTGGATCTTGGAGGAGTCAAAGGCCAATCAATCCTTGGTTTCCACTACTGGAAGCACCCTGGCCCTTTTGCTGCTTACATTGAGACTGGTAGCATTGGTAAATTCATTGGTTTCTGGGCTGCTCTTTCTTCTGTTGTTTACGCATACGGTGGTGTCCAAGGTATTGCCTTGTTGGCAGGTGAGACCCGGAACCCACGTACCAACATTCCAAAAGCTGCCAAGAGAATTTTGTACAGAGTTGTTGGTCTTTACATGATTGCTGTTTTCATTTTGAGTTTGATTGTTCCATACAACGACAAAGAAATTGCCACCAGTGATGGTACTGCTGCTCACTCTCCTTATGTTATTGCCTTCGAGAGAGCTGGAATCAAGGTTTTACCAGATGTTGTTAACGCATTGGTCCTTTGTTCCGCTTGGTCTGAAGCAAACCTTGGAATCACTCAAACATCTAGAATTCTCTTTTCGTTGGCCTCTAAGGGCCAGGCTCCAAAATGTTTCCTGCTGAGCAGCAAAACTCTTAGAGTCCCTTACGTTGGAGTTATTACTGGACTTGTGTTCTGCTCGCTCGCATACATGACCTTGAACTCTACTGCTTCTAACGTTTTCAGTTGGTTCCAAAATATCAGTTCCTCCTGTATGCTTGTTGAGTGGATGATTATTTCCATTGACAGCTTGAGATTGAACAAGGCCCTAGCTGCTCAGGGTTATTCGCGTTCGGAACTTCCTTACACCAATAAGATGGCTCCGATTAGTGCTTGGATTTCGCTGGTTGGATCCGGTATTCTCTTACTGACTGGTGGATTCACCTGTTTCATCCACGGTCACTGGGAATTTTCGACCCTTTTCTCTTCATACGCTTCTCCTGTTATTTTCGCTGTGCTTTACGTTGGTTACAAATTCATCAAGAAGTCTAAGCTTGTTAGACCTGAGGACGTTGTCGTTGCTGAACTTCTGGCTGATTGGCATAGCAAGCCAGAGCCTCCAGTTGAACCTCTCAGAGGATGGAAACTTCTTACTTTCCTATGGGCCTAAATGTGCTTTCTAAATTTGCTTATTATCTTTGAGCGGCATAGCTGGGCTATAGGATCTTTGTATACTCACTCATTTAAAAAGATATATTTACTTTGTCTCGATCTAATTTCACCTTAAAATTCGACCGAATGCTTTGCTTGATAATAGTCTTTTTGTTTGTCTGTCACGAAACTTTACTAAATACTCATTCACCACTGCAAAAATCACTACTTACCTCGAATTCCAATAGCAGGAAGTAATAAGCTGTTCAGTAGGTAGGAAAACAATAATCTTTGCCTAAATAGGATGTTTCGTAGTTGAAAAGAATTCAAACCGTCTTGGGGACCTAGCTCATTAATCAGTCTGGTAAGTTGTGAAATTAGCGAGGTTTCCAGTAAGTAAACAACAATTATCCACTGCTTAACAAGATGGAAGGTGTAACCAAGCCATAAACTCCCAAATTGTCTTTCTAAACTCACGCTAAAGGAATGTGGTTGTCAGTTTTGTGGGACTGATAAACAGCAGATAATGAGTCATAGCTCTGAGTAATCTGGTTTGCTTGATCAAGAAGACGAGATCTTAAAGGTTCTTGAAGCTCATTGATTGTACCTTTGATTGAATGGGCCTCCCAAAATTCGTTCTTTCGACGGTACTCACCAGGATTTACATCGTAGAGCTGTTTCATTATACGTAGATCGTGAGGAATAGCAAACGAATCTCTTGAATCTTCATGACTGAAAAAGTAGTAGTAGTTGTCAAATCCAGCCCAGGTGATAGCAGACATGCACATAGTACATGGCTCATGCGTTGACAAAAATATAAGATCTTTTGTGGGTTTAGTGTCCGGAAGGGTAAAAAAATGATTAAGTGCCTGAATTTCACCATGCCATAGTGGGTTCTTCGTTTCGCAATTGGTCTCTGCAAGTACAAGTGAGTAATCTGATTTGTCCAAAATTGCTGCTCCAAAAACTTTGTTACCATTCGCGACACCTGCTTCTGTCAGGGGAATGATGTCATTCAAGATCGTGTGAAGTAGTCTGCTTGTAAGTGTGTAGTTATCAGACATTAGGCGTAGGAAATTCAATTGCTAAAAGGAGGAAACATTTCAGACTAAATATTAAGATTCAGGAAATCGGGATTCTCCGGTCTCTTTTTTTTGCCCGATAAGCATGACAACAAAGAAGCGTTTCCTTAAATTTCATATGCTCATAATGGCACAGTCAACTCAACCAAGAATGAGTAATTCATATTGTAGTACAAGACGTAAATGTGCGGCATGTTGATATAAAACCGCTTTCGTTTTGATCCAACCTTTGACATCTAAAGACAACAGCCAATTAAATCCCATACCAAGTATCCTAAATATTCATCGAACTTGTTGGAGATAGGTGGAACAGCTTTTGTCAATTGACTAAGAGGTCCACAATTGTACCGGTTTCGACTTCATGAAGATTAACTTTGAAGGAGAGTAAATGCAAGCGATTTGGTACAAATAATTTTGAAGAAGACAAAAACAGCGGACCAAAGTGAGAAAACTTTCCAAGTTCGTATCGAAGAGAAGTTGACTTTTACACATTTCCAAGGACAGAATACAACGCACCAGGATTCCATGTTTGGCCGTTTTTACTATATCATTGTGGAAGTATGACAAACAGTCCAAATCCCTTTCATAAATTCATCCTGTCCATTTTCTTCAAGACTGGAGAATCAACACAAAAACTAGTAACTGGACCACTCAGTGCTCGTTGGAACTTGGTACAGTAACATGTGTTCCGTCATTGCACGAGAAGAGAGGTAATATTGTTGATCAGCTTCATGATGATCCAGGTGTGGCTTCATATTAGATATTGGCAAAGAGATATTGCAACATAATCATGAGATCAAATCCCGGTCTGGTGATTCCGGAAAACCAATTTAAGTAAACAATAGGGCTTGAGATAGAATGAGTCGCAGATTATGTAAGATCTATTGTCTGGAAAAAAAATATGCAGGAATATAAGTGTTGACTTTCGCTCTCGGGGAATCAATTATCATATTTTCTTGATACCTATGTCATTACCACCCAGTGTGCTGGAACTCATTTCCAAAGTTGGCAACACTAGACTACTTCGACTCTCCACCATTTCACATGAGATTGGAAGGAACATATACGTGAAGGTTGAATTCGAGAACCCTACAGGATCAATCAAAGATAGGGCAGCTAGCTACTTGATTAAAGATGCAGTTAGCAGAGGCCTCCAACCGGGAGGTATTATTTCCGAAGCTACAGCAGGAAATACGGGGATTTCTTTAGGTGTTATGAGTAAGTTAGCTAACTACACATTAGTCTTGTTTGTTCCGGAAACTCTCATTGAATCAAAAATTGACAAACTTGAGAGTCTGGGGGCCAAAGTTGTGAAGTGTCCAACGTATCCAGAAAATCATCCATTACACATCAATAGCTTAGCTGCCAAATTTGCTGTTGATAATGAAAATTCTATTCACATGGACCAAATGAATAACGTGGTGAATCAGAAAGCGCATTTTGAGACTACAGGCCCTGAAATCTGGAAAGATACTAATGGAAAAGTTGATGTTTTTATTTCGGGTGCTGGAACAGGTGGAACTTTTACAGGAGTTACTAGGTACTTGAAATCTGCCTCTGATGGGAAAGTTCACTCATATATTGCTGATCGGGAGGGATCGGGATTACACAATTTTATTCAAACAAATGGTGAATCTTTCGAGGCTGAGGGTGAGTCCTTTGTGGAAGGAATTGGTAAACTTGGACTGGTTGGCAATATCAAAGATGTTTTAAAGTTGGCTGATGGTTCTGTTCGAATTGAAGATAGTGAGGTTCTCTTAACGATCTACCGATTGTTACAAGACGAGAAGTTGTTTGTGGGCGCCTCTGCTGGCCTTAACGTTGCAGCTGCAATAAAAATGGCTCAGAAATATCCTGAGGGTTCTACTGTCGTTACGATTTTACCTGATTCAGGAGAGAAGTATGCTTCGAAAGTTCTAAATAAGTTGTGGCTTCAAGAAAAGGGGCATTGGGAGAAAATACCTGAAAATTATAGAGAGCTGATAACTTCCATGAGCAAAACTCAATGAGATTTTATAGAAAAACTGTACTTTCCAGGATGCAAAAGTCTCTATTATTGTACTTCAGCTGATCACACGAGTCGATCATTTAGAAACTCAGAAACAATTTCATTGAAAGCCTCTGGACATTCTATACTTGGGCAATGGCCACAGGGTAAAGTTCTAAGAGACGAAAGTGGAATATTATCACACAACTCAGTCGCAAAGTGTAAAGGGCGGGCTGTATCGTGTATCCCATGAATGACAAGAGTGGGTATTCTGATCTTTGACAAATCTGGAATTAAATCAACGCCTGCCTGGCATTGTAACATCTTTGCTGCTGTGATGTTAGGATCTTTCAATGTCTTATAGTAAGATCTCATGCAATCCATTGTTGGTGTCGAGATAGACTTCGAGTCAAAAATTCTGTTATCAATAAAATGATCTATGAATGATTCAGTAATTGGATTTGATTTAAGTTCTTCAATATGAGAGGTAATGTCCTTATGACCATGCACATTTGCACCTGTATCAACCAATACAAGTTTTTTTATAACACCAGTATGATCAAAAAGAGCAGCTTGCGTACAAATTAATCCTCCGGTCGAGTGCCCAATGAGGACAACATCCGCATGATGCGAGGCTATTTCCAAAACCTTATGCGCAGCATCAAACAATGAAGGACTTGGAATAGTTTTCATCCACTCATATACTAGCTTTTGATGAGTCTTCAGTGCATCGAAAGACTCGGGAGGGCATAAATTCCCAGGAACACAGATTAAAAACATTTCTGAGCCAATAATATTTCCCCACATTTCAGATAAAAACACTTGGCACAAAATTCGATTTCGCGAAGATCTGCATTATTGTGCACTTGCAAATTATAGTCCCCTGCTTCAATTTTTTATTCAAATTCGGTTACCAAAAGATCTGCACCAAAATCCGGCATAATACTGTCCCAAAATATTACCTGTCAACGAGCCTACTACGACACCTACTTTACCGTAATTTCATTTGCTGCAGAGTGCCTTTAAAAAATTATAATATCTGGTTGATAAGTAAAAGAGAAATGATTATCTTGCAAGATTTAGTAAAAGCACAATACTTTCTTCAAAGTAATAAAATTACTTCAAAAAATCTTAAGTACCGCCTAGAACTCAGAAGTAATGAAGCACAACAGATAGGAACAGTGCCAAAGCGTGACTTCGAAAATCGACTTCTGTGAGAATTAACGAAGCAATATGGGGGATCAAAAGTGTAATAGGACCCCTGAACTAATTATAGATGCAATTCTAAAACTTTCGGTCCCAAAAAAAGCTGTTGCAACCAAAGGCTTAGGTGTGAAGAATATTTGACCACGTCTTATCAATGACTAACCACGAGAAATTCACTTAAATTTGCATTTCGTTGTCACTGTATCAGCTATATCAACCATTTAGAGAGAACCAATGAGGTTTCCTACATACCCAGTTTAACAAAGTCAAAGGCACCTCCACTAGAGCATGACCCTATCCAAAAATTAAGACCCAATCTCGAACTACAACAAAAACAACAGCAAAAAAATTGAATATCCGATTTGGTTTAGTAAAGCGAGTAACAACTAAACAACCGTAATGAATGCGTTGACAGGTAAACCCTAACTGAGTACCAAGTGTCCGGAAAAAAGATGTCACCAACTTTTGGTGCTCCAGATCTGAACTAAAAAAATTATATTACGACGTCGCACCAATCACACAAGTTACTGCCCTATGGATTGGAAAGATATCAATCTGAACAGGTTGTTATAACTTCTAAGACAAGGTTCAAATTCCTTCCAATATCATAAAATTTTGCCAGGACTCCACTAAGCTCCCCAGTATTTGCAACATGATTGCAGTTTTTAATTCCTCGGCATTTTTAATTTCAGCCAGAAAAAATTATACTACAAAGAGCGAGAATAACACTTGCATCCGGAACTTCAACTGCCTCAACAACAGTCTCCTGGCTATTGGACCGAAATACTACTCTTCAGCAACAATCGTGGTTCCAAGAATTTTTAAACTTGCGTACTTCTACATGACCGGAAAAAAGGCGGGTGGCGGGTATCGTGTTGCAGGGGACGGTTGACGGATGGTTGGGTGGCGGGTGGCGGGTGG